>OOFB01030560.1:5980-18603 GCA_900323305.1 Trachyrincus murrayi
GGGTGGGGGTGTGTGTGTGCTGTCATCAGAGTGTAACCCGTCTGTGAGTGTGCTTTGCTGGGGTTATAGTGTGTGTGTGTGTGTGTGTGTGTGTGTGTAAGGGCGGTAGAATGGAGTGTGCTGGCACAACTATGCAACATGGAAATGTTTTTATGACAAAATGCATTATCGATATGTATCACTGATATGGTTATACAGATCACATCACGTCACAATATATTCAACATAGTCACACTAATTCAATCAGGACACAACACCACTGAAACAAGATGTAAACATGAATATTGAATGGTCCCTACTTGGGTATGAGCGGGTTGCACTCCCCAGGGTCCAGAGGGTTGATGTCACAGCAGCTGTAGTCAAAGGTGCCGTTCCACAGGTGCTTGGCCAACTGGAAGGCCACCTTCCTCTGGGCCAGGGTCACCTCCTTGCCGTGCCAGATGTACATCTCACTGCCAAAGTCAAACACCAGCACCTGGGGTGGACACACAGAGGAGAGAGAGCGTGTTCATTCATTCAGTTCATTCATTAGAATTGTATGATATTTGGTTTACAGATGATGGAGACTGAGGTACACTCTTTAAAAGGTTCTCTTTAAAATGGAAAAAGAAAGCAATGTTACCTCACTGTTGAATGGAAATTTGAACAACAACAACGCAACACAAGTAACCTAGTGTAGCTTTACAATCATGTGCATATCATTTAATACTCTAAGTCAATGATTACTGTACTCCCTTAGAATAATATTATACACATCACCATGGCGACATGGATCAATAAGAAAAGAGACGGCTCAGTGGTAGCTCACCTCCTTGGGGTTGAGCAGGGTACAGCGGGGCACCTTGGCCCAGAAGTCATCATCAGGCACCAGCTTGTCCTCCGACAGCCGGTAGATGCAGTTGGTCTCCACGATGGCTCCCTCGTACAGCTCATCCTCATCTGGAGTCCCTGCCGCTGCAAGCAAAGGCAGGACAGAGAGGGTCTAGAAGATCACTCACTTCAAACTGAACAAACTGAAACTTGGTTTGAGAAATTCCCTTTTCAACCCTTGCTAGCAATCACTGTCATTGTGCTATGACATGCTAGTCATATATAAACATGCAAGCAATGGGGTGTTTTCTTGATGAAATAGTCAGTCCCCCATAGCTTTGCCTAGTTTTCTAACTCCCTGCTATACACTATAGTTTACTGCCCTTTTCATTCGATAAATAAATGGATCCAAACTATTGGAGTCAGATTTGCTGACTTCTGTCATTTCCCAAAGACCTTGGATAATGTAGTATGTTAGAGAATTGTGATACATTTCTGCCATCTAGCGGTCAGAAGAAAAGTGATGCCACTTTCATGAATGCTTGCCAAATGTCTTGGGGAAAATGTGAGTAGTATCAGGACATGACAAATGTCCACGCTTACACTGGTAGCTCGCCTGCCCTCCTAGAATCTTCCAGAACTCCTTGGAGGAGTGGCTGCTTGTGTTCACGCCCTCCTCGATGATCTGGACATAGTCGGCTCGGCAACCCAAGTCTCTCTTGGTCTGCACAAAGTTGGCCAACTCTTTGGCCTGCAGAGGAAAAAAGGAAGAAGAGAAATTAAATAGATAATTTCTTCTTACCAATTATGCTGTTAACATGGCAGGCAGACGGATTCCTGGACCATTATATCATACTGGTCAACTATACCCTTTGAAACACTCATTACCAACTAGGTCATAATGTGTAACTACAACTAATCAGCCATAATGTGCAACTACAACTACAACTAATGTGGGTCATGGCTGAGTGCTTATATTTAGGTTGGTTTCCTATCTGGTTGGCCATCTCAATGTCATTATTCCTAGCTGGGCTTTGAACAATAACAATGAGCCAAATTTCACCCAAGGGGCTTCCTGCAGCTGGCTCAAGGCATGCCCCCTCCCCACCCCAACAACCACTAACCGCTTCCTATGCCACATCCAAGCCACTTCCTCTGTGGGCTTTGTTTACTTCCTGCATGTGAAGCCTGCACCTAACAATAACAGTCTTTCTTTGAAACGGGATGCTTATATGAACCAACACAGCTGAAAAGCTGTCAAAACACACATGCAGAACTTCCTAAGAGTTACCTTAATTTAAAAAGCGAAGGGAACTGGAAACAGAAAGTAAATACACTTTATTTACTCAAGTATGTAAAGTTTTTGTTGCATCTGATTGGTTGGTTCATCGTTCAGGAGTTTGCAAATCTATGAACTGATTGGTTCTAGAGTTTGCTGATGTCAAATCCCTTTTAAATATCACCCAAATGTAACCTGGTATCAGAAAGCACACAAAAAAGAAGTGACAACGGTTTGCGTTTGGAATAAGATTGATTCGTATGACTTATTTGAATGATTATTAGATGTATAAACGCCCCTAAAAACACAAATTTTCCTCGTCAGAGGCTTTGAAGTACAACTTATAAAACAACGGGCAAACCTTGTTCTTCTCAATGACATTGGCGAACTCCCCCATCCAGACGAAGCAGTGGTGTGGGGTGACAAGCAGGAAACAATCCCCACTGTTGAGGGACGACGCTCTGGGCTCCACCAGCCGGGTCTGGATGTGCCGTCGACCTGTCAGAACACAGACATCCACACCATGAGACAGGGGGCTCAGGAGGGATAGTCTGTCACGATCATGTGCCAGTGTTAGCGTACGTTAAGTAACGTAGTATGCAGTAGTGAAAATAGAGTTCCTCTAACTTGTACAACATGTACTAGGCTTTACTAGTACATAACTAGTGCATTATATTCGTGTTTGAAGAGTTGTCATAGCTCCATGTAGATTAGTATTGTTTCAATACATTAGTCTACATGAGAGCTAGGGGGTGTTTTGTGCCCATAGTTAGCTGGCATGGAGCCCAGTAGCTAATCAAGACAAGCACACACAACTCATCTAAACAAAGGGTTTCAACACACTGAGGCTGCCAAGGTGCTGCCAATGTGAATATGGGTTGTGGAGTTGTTACTGGAGAGAGGTGATGAGGGGGACTGATGAAGGACGGCAGCCGTCACTGGCAGACGTGTGGAGAAGACACCAAAATAGATGATAACCCCCCCCCCCACCCCACCTCTTGTCTCTGGTCTCCTATTATAGACATCCTCTGGAAAGGACCCCCATGAGGCAGCAGCCTGCACCCCCCCCCCGCGCCCCCTGCCCCAACACCCCTTGGTGGCCGTGTGAAATAAGTGACTGTGACCGCTCAAGATCATTTCTGTACTGTGGGAAGTATATGCTGAGTGACACACACACACACACACACACACATTAGCATGAAGCTGACAGACAGTAACACTGTACATGATGAGCCACGTTTGAGAATACTGCTTGGCATCGTGTATGCCAAGCATACATGTGTTTCCTTCCATTAACGGCATCTCATTGCTTCCATCCAATTCCTCTGTTGTAGGTCTGTGGCTTCTAAGGAATATATTCTATATTACATATCACCATCTGTGGCCACGTAAACACTGACCTTTGACCTGCAGCAGCATGAGCTTCTTGTAGGGCACGGCGCTGTTGTTGGACATCTGCTCTGAGATGTTGACGCTGCGCAGGCTGACGCTGCTGAAGTTCTCCTTGCTGGCCAGGCCCGCCAGCGCCACCTCAGAGAACCCAGAGTTCTTACTCACTGCAGACAAGGACAATACAACACCCAACAGAAAGGTTAGTACATGTTGACTGCATTAGTTTATAAGAGTATGTACCCGTGGTTCACAACCTTGTTTGGCCCGTGAGCCAATTCTTAGATCTGAGTTTTTGCTTACAATTTTGTGCATGCGTTTCCACACCAAATCAACCTTTAAAGGTAACATCAAATATGTATTGTTTTGAAGTCAGCGATCTCTCACGACCCCATACACATATCAGGCAGCTCCAACCAGACATAGACAGATGATGCAAGTTTTATTTCATTCATACACAAAGCAGGAAACGTGTACGTAGGACTAAAGAGTTCACAGACTGATCCAGGCACTGATCCAACAAGCCTCAAGACAGACAAGTGTGTGTGTGAGAACAAATATACAGACAAATACACACACACACACACACACGGGAAGGTGACAGAGGAGAGTCCTGAGTAACTATGGTTGATGTCATCGCCACACTGGGACTGCAGTGTTACAACAGTTCACAGCAGTTAAACAACAAGAGACAAAGAAAACAAACCGATGCTAAGCTCTGGTTGCTCTGCACAAAGGCAGGAAGCCGAGTGCGTTCTTGGAAGAAGGTTACTCGCGTTCATCTGCTCTGTGCCACTAGCCGTCATATGCAAGGCGATATGGAGAGTGAATTTATACCAGAGACACAATGGTAAGACCTATGCAAAGTGCCTCATTTGTTTTTTTTGCCCTCTCCCTGGTTTGTCCACTCAAGACCACATGTATGTCCTACTCGGAGAGGCATGTAATTAAAGGGGAATTTCACTTTAAAACACTTCTGGGGTCATTCTCACACCTACCCGGGCTTTTGTGTGCACCCCAGACAGTTTTTAGGTTGCTTGCTTCAACATTTAGATATTTGATAACCATGTGAGCAACCCCCCCCCCCCCATCCAATAGAAGGCAATTCAACATCAAACTACATGTTAGACTCGTTGTAAACACACCTGCACACCTGCTTCTGTATGTGTCAACCTTCATTTTTCGATTAGTTATTTCATTATGTTAATATTTTTCGCTGTTTTGTTGGTTTCCTTTACAAATGCAGGAAGTAGAACCAGGCAGTTTAGTGTCGAACGACTTCTGATGTGGGCGAACCTGCAGACAATAACATTGTCTATTATTGTTCAGTAACCCTATAACAACAGCCAGCAAGCTGTCTGTTACCGTAGACATCCTATCTATCACAGACAGACACGATCGTGTTAGCCAAACCTCGAGCGGTTTGAGCAACGATGGGAAAAACGGTGGGTAGGCCTACAGCTCCAGACTTCAGACGGTCATCTTGGTAGTCGGTGGCTTCATTGTGGTCGCTGCATATCCTTCAGCCCCGATTGCCCCCCCCCACCCCCCCCGACTGATTCGGCCGAGTCAGTTGACCCTAGAATCTGCGGGTTTGTCTCCTAGTAGGTAGGAGCCTTTAATCCTCGTTTGTGAACTTCTTCGACTGGGGTGTCTGATTACATCCAGCCATGTCTGGCACAAAGTTGCATCACGTGGAAAACAATGAAAATGTGCTTTCAAGGCAAGTCTAACGGGGGCATTATAACAACCGGATTCAATGCACCTCATTATTACACCAATATCGCATCAAACAAAAGCTAGCAGACGTTAGTTTGTTCGATTTCAACGCTAATGTTTTGCTTCGCTTGCTCCTGATTGTGCCGCGAAACAAAATCTAAGCATTTAAAATGAAATAACTAATCGAAAAATGAAGGTTGACACATTCATTAGAAGGACAATATCATTCATGAGAAGCAGGGATGTGTGTTTACAATGAGTCTAACGTGGAGTTTGATGTTGAATGGGCTTCTATTGGATGGGAGGGTTGCTCACACAGTTATCAAATATATATATCTATATAATATATGTTCTCGTTACTTCCCAATACATTATTTGTATGTTTTGTAGTTTTACATTATAGATTCATGTTGTATATTATATTTGTTCATTTATACATTTATTTATTATATTTGTATATTTTATATACTTTCTAATGTTTTTAAATAGTGTCTCGCAACACCTTTGGAGTGTTCCCTCAGCACCTGTTCATGTGTAATTAGGTGTACCTACACAACATTTCAACACGGTGTGAAAGTTACAAAAAACAACTCACTCTTTTCTGCCTTCATCCTCTTGCTCTCCAGCAGGCCGATGTTGAGCCGCTGCTCCGTGTACTCGTGTCTGATGTCCTGCCGCGCCGCCAGCATCCTCAGAGGGTTCCGGGATGCCGGGACGTTCCGCGTGGGGCGCACCGCCCGCTTGTGCTGCACCATCTCAGACGTCAGCCTGTGATGGGAACACAAAAGGTCCAAAAAGGTCAGGAGGTCTAAGGAAAGACATGGCCTACTTAGGGTCTCCTTCCAGCTACTTAAATGCCTACAGTAGAGGTACATGGATTACATTTGACTCACTTTGGTTCCAACTTAAAGTAGAATGCATAATCCTTCTAAGTGTTTAAAGAGTGTCAAACACTGAACACAGGTTAGGCATTTGCATTGTTTTTAAATGGCTCAAATAATTGCCAAGCATTTGTCTCTTGGCTTAAATTGGTCACCATTGGTTTTCCATGCAAACAGTTATTATATTATTATATATACAACAAAAAATCACCATCCACTACTGCTGACTTACTTTGGCAACAGAGGGTCGAAGATGGCGTCAAAGTCATCGTCTATCTCCACCTTGCCGCTGACAGTGGGCAGATCTTCCATGTGGCGGTAGAACTTTGAGAAGGTCTCGTCTTCGAGGCTCATCACTTCCTTCACCTTCTTCTGAGTCACCGTGATGGTGGCCTCGGGCAGGCCGGGCACTGCAGGGCAAACACAAAACCCCAAAAATAACTAAGAATATGCAAGAGGAACGGTCGTCTTCTCTTCTCTGACCACAAGTGCTGTAGGTGTAGCACACAAAGCTTCAAGTAACAATATAGAGTAAAACACAACCCTTCCACGCCACGTGCATAGAATAATGATCCTTAAACTATTGAAATCAGCCTCACAATCACGTTAAATGGATTTTTCAACCTGGACCCTATTTTCCGATAATTTTGGGTCTAAGTGTCTAATGCGGACAAACATTTTTGAATTTGGTTCAGTATTGAGCAGGAGCGCTTCAGCAGTCAGTCACGAAACGTCTGCAATTGTCTGCAATGTAAACCTTTGGGGCAATAGTGCCACGCCAATGTACCTCCTCTAAAAGTGCTTGTTTTGCCACTGACAGGCTCAGACTTTTATAAGACTTTTATAAGTGTCTGACAACATTGTGGAAAGGATCCCTACAGATAAATACAACTTTTTTCTTTACTTTTCGCTTGATCCGGTCTGTTTGTTATTGTGTCTAACCAAGTCTTGGTCAAGGAGAAGTCTCGCTCTGAAATCTCACGAGAGCCTCATGCACATTGTCGAAATCAGCTAAATATTCAACCATGACTTTGAAAATCTTTTAGATTACACTAAGCTACGCTTTCTGTAGTCCAACACAACTAGCTCTTGCCGGCACTCGTCTCTCTCCAACTCTCAGTCACGTTTCCACCGGTCTCTTCCTGCAACAACTCAACTCTCACGAGATTTCAGAGCTAGACTTCTCCTTGAGCAAGACTTTGTTAGACACAATAAGAAACAGACCGGATCAAGCAAAATGTAAAGAACAAAGTTAGATTTCTCTGTGGGGATCCTTTCCATAATGTTGTCAGACATTTATAATAAAAGTCTGAGCCTGTCAGTGGCAAAAACAAGGACGTATATTGACGGGGTGCTACTGACCCAAAGGTTTACATTGCAGACATTTCACGGTTGGCGGTGAAGCGCTCCCGCTCAATACTGGACAAAATAATAAAATTGTTGTCCACATTAGTCACTTAGACCCAAAATTATGGGAAAATAGGGTCCAGGTTGAAAAATCCCAAAGTTACCCTTTAACACTGAAGTTTTAGGAAAAGGTTTAGCTCATAAGGTTGAATTTTAAGAAGGGAATTTGTTGATCAAAACAGGATAACTCTGTGACTCATTTTAAAGTGTTTAAAAGGTACAAAGAAAATGCAGCATCAGCGCTTCTTCAGTTTGTTGTAGAACGAGACTGACCTTTACTGTTGAGCTTGCCTAGGAAAGACTCCAGTTTATCCAGCTTCCCGTCCGATTCCAAGTTCATATCTGCTACGGCCTTGATCTCTGTGAAGACAGAGACAGCGGAATTCACATTTGAGCTCAACAAAGAAAATAGGAAGAAAATGTGACTTTTGGTATCGACACAATGCACATACAGAGAAACGTATGTGAACAAATGTGCATTAGGCCATAATGACCACTCACAACAAGCATGGAACACAATGGCATAGTGTTGATTACTAATCAAAATGATGTATTCGTGCATTTCTGTATGAGAAGAATGAATTGAACATCATGTCTATTATATTCTACGAGGGAGCAAGATACAATGATTATGTCAACAGCCAGATTATTGAGGACAGTTGTATTGACGATGATGGTGATGCATGAAAACACTGAAAACCAATGAAACTACACCTTCAGTGGCAGATATCTCTTCTTCATCTTTCAAAGAAGAAAAACAGACAACAGATTATATTGACTGCAAATTAAATAATTTTGTTCAGAATTGAAGTATATTGATTTTTGAAAGATATTGTATGCAAAAAATTGTGTGTGTGTGTGTGTGTGTGTGAGAGACAATGACAGAGGAGAGAGAGGGGAGGAGGGGGGAAGCAACACACCCTCTAGTGGTTTGGAGACAGCCAGGGGGGTGCTCTTGGGCTTGGCTGGTAAGGAGGACTGGAGGGCAGTGGGAGACGCCAGCCCTGACACCCAAAACACAACCATAGTGTGGAGGAACACATGACCACAAATAACATGACATTATTAATTAAGTTCAATATGGTGTAGCAAATACACCATCAACATCACCAACGATTCTGAATAACTCAAAACATCTGCGTACATTTGACGGATGCGCAAAAAAGCGAATGATCTCACATTATCCCACGTGAAAAAAACAGGGAAAGACATTGTTGTAAATTCACCAAAATATGCCAATAAAGACATTTTATAATGAAGGGAGTCACTTCAGAACATCCAAGCATTCAGGTGCTAAAAGGAATGTAATACATTTAATGTTGTTATGGGACGTTTCAGTGGGCTTTGGAGAATAATTACAATCTACACTGCCTGCAAGGGAAAGGCCGGAGTTTGGGGGAGAGCAGCAGTATCTATGCAGGTACTGATTGTTTTTCTTTCTCTACCATTAACCGTGATGCTAATCGTACCCCGTGTCATCCATGATCTGGCTAAACGCAAGCAGCTAACTTCCTGTTTGAAAGAATGAAAAAATACTGATGAAACACCCGCAGTCAGTCGCCCCCTCTGTGGGCCCTGCCCTGCACTAACAGGATAACAGGCCGGTCGTAAACTCATGTTCTGACCCAGTGGCGGCTGCACACATGTCTGGTTGGCTCCTAAACGTAAGCAAACCGCGTTTCCACTGGTAGGTAATGTTAAACCTGCACTATGTACGTTTTCCTATTAGCAACCTCTAGTGGAGTTGTAGCTACAGTTATAGCTGTATAGTTCTCAGACAACAGTTAATGTCATTTGAGATTTTCCCACGGTGGGGGGGGGGACTAGAATAAAATAATATATAGAAAAAAATGGATGGGCACGTTTCATTCTCAAGAAACTTTCTAGTTCAGACATTTTTTTAATGGAGTAAATCAGTAGAAAAGTGACATAGTGCAGGTTTAAGGTTTTGTGATGTTATGACGTACTCATGTGAGAATTATCAAGCCGATATAGTTTCCCCATAAACTGAAACAGACTGGGGGGGATGGGTTACCTTTCTTGACCATGCGGGCGGCCACGGTGAACTGGGTGGAGTCGTTGGCGGCTCCTTTGCCCTTGGTCTTCCAGGCCTCCTCCCGGGTCACCATCAGCTGCTTCCTTTCCTGGATGGACATGTGGGCCTCCAGGTCCCCCTCCTCTGATCTCTGGGGAGGGAGGGAGGGAGGGAGGGAGGGGGGAGAGAGAGAAAAAGAGCGCTTGAATAACTACAAGGTATATCATACAGAGCTGCTCAAATTGATTTACTGAAAAGCACAACACAAAAGCACAGTTATGACACCAGCGTTGGATAAACATGGGAGGACATCACAGCGGTGCATACAAATCAACCTCTTACAAACAGAGGGCTTATTTGTATGACCTGCTATTAAAGCATCATGCTACCCGCACCAGGAAGGAAACTAACAAAACACATCAATTCCACAAAATAGATTAGATTCGACCAATTTGAAAAGTAACAATCACTCACACAAAATGTGACGTTTAAATGTTCAGCATCAAACCAGGTGACCCCAAGCAAAGCGCAGTTTCATGATGGTCTCTATTAATCTATATAAATGGTGCTTGTGATAATACAGAGTGGAACTAGTCCATAAGTGCGACGATGCTTGTGATAATACAGAGTGGAACTAGTACATAAGTGCGATGGTGCTTGTGATAATACAGAGTGGAACTAGTCCATAAGTGCGATGGTGCTTGTGATAATACAGAGTGGAACTAGTGGACTGCCATGGGTAGCGGGAGACAGGCCAGTGCCAGTAGTACAACATTCCGGCTGGAGGGAAGCATGAACGGGGTAGTGTACAGTTTTGGGGATGGTGGGGGGTCTTGGTCACCTTCCTCCTCCATGGATGCCTCTCATCCAGCAGCAGTGATCGAGAGGCCTTCACAACAACCAGGGTGAAATGACGGGATGGGTCGGAGAAGGAGCAGACAGGGGGGAAAAAAAGAGGAGGAATGAGAATGGAGAGATGAAGAGAGCCTATCTAGGGACAACACAGGGCCAGGAAGCTGCGGATGCGACCAAGCCAACCCCAATCACTGTAGGGGTGTCTGAGCTTTGCAGTGGCGAATCTTGAGCTCAGTGAACATAGGGGTGGTGTTGTGCAGCACAGTGCACTTTGGCAAGCAGTGATTTTAATGTTTTCCTTTATTTTTTCATTGCCCGGGTTGTGTGTCAGCTAACAGGGGGAGTTAAATAGGATACTGTGAAGGAGAAAAGGTTGCTAATGGCTTAAGTTCGAGGCAATGCATACAAGATGAGCAATGATTAACAAAGCAAATCAGCCTAAAAAGAAACCTGTTATTCTTTGCTCTGTATCACTTCATCACTAGATTTCTTGCACACATGCATGTTAGAATTAGCTGAATGGGTACTTGGGATTGTCTAAAACTTGTCCTACTTCCCATCCTTCCTACATGGATGCTTCGTCGCCAACAGTCTCTGGTGGCATCAGATGGTGAGTTGTGTGGTGCATCTCAGCGCATACAGAATGAGGCAGGCAGGCAGGCAGAGCATGCAACAGACAGCAGGTTGACCGCTGATAAGAATTCCTACCTGGCTACTAGGCTCGCTAGGGGGATAGGTGTAGAGCGGGAGCTCAGAAGCAACAGAGACAGTAGAGGAAAAGGCGGGCTCCTACAGAGGCATGATCGTGGGTGATGGGAAATAGAAGGAAAGGGAGCACACACACACACACACACACACACACACACACACACACACACACACACACACACACACACACACACACACACACACACACACACACACACACACACACACACACACACACACACACACACACGGACAATGAATGTCAAAGGAGAACAGGAATCCCTGTAGTCATTGTAATGACTTTGAAGCTCCAGGGAAGATTTCCTCCAAATGAGGCTGATTAGCGTCTTGCTGGCATATGCAGTACATGCTCAAAGTCAAATAAAGGTTTCACTTGTCAATGTGTAGATATGTGAACCTGACCATTTCTTCATGTCACTGAATCTACATTTGATTTATTTCAATGTGTTTCTCCACCAGATGCAGACCAAGATGGTTTCATAACCTCAACTTTGAATTTATTAATACATTTAACAATATGCTGTATGTTATGCTCCCCGGGGCACAGCAAAAAATTAATCACAGCATTGTTTCACACCGTTTCCCATTGTTTTAATTCATGTTCTCCTCAAGAAGCAGATATGCTTTATAGACATTGATCCCAGTGCACCCTAAAACCAAAGCGAGCCCCTAAACCAAACCAGGACATAAACACCCCAAATCACACTATAAAACACAGTGTGTGTGTGTGTGTGTGTGTGTGTATGTGTAAGTGTGTGTGTATGTGTACGTGTACGTGTGTGTGTGTGTGTGTGTGTGTGTGACCCTGGCGGTTGTATTTATCAAGAAAGCAGATCAGTCTGCAGCAAACCATGAGGTGGCCCTGCTGAAACAGTTGAGTCATTTCCACAGATGGATGAAAGCCAGGACCAGGTGTTTGTGCACGTTGGCGTGCATTGGCCTTACCCAGAGCTCTTCTGACACATCGCACCCATCAATCACCATCGCCGCCTCATCTTCCTACAGACAAGCAGCCGGAGGGGGGGTTTGAGTGAGGGCAGGGGACAGAAAAAAGTAACCCCCCCCTCCTAACAAACAAGGTCACAGCCAGAAATCACAACAGCATCAAATATAACGTCTGGGCCCTAAGACTGAACTGCAGGAATTTCCGATGCTGCATTCCTGACAGATGGAGCCTTTTCATTGATTTTAAAGGTTATTTAAGTAGAACGGGGCAAATATATCAGCATAGCTGTTATAAACAAAGAGAATGTGTAAGGGCTGAAAATTCAATAAAAAGCAGACATCCTTTTTTTGGTCAGATTTGGTGTTTTACAAGCAAAGAGAAGTTCAAACAGAGGTGCGTGCGCTACGTTCCCCATCCCAAACCCTGCCCATTAAAGGGGCAGGGTTTGGGACTCAGTTTACGCGCAAAAGTTGGACCATTTGACCAATGGAGAACCCTGCCACAGGTAGTCAACAATTTTTTGACCGTACGTAACGTACGCACGTATAGCACATAGCTCATAGCCTACCGTAG
>OOFB01030568.1:0-11167 GCA_900323305.1 Trachyrincus murrayi
GTACATGCATGAACCCACCGACTACATGAAACAATAGAGCAAACTACAGGATGTTTTTCTTCTCCTGTATGCTCACACACGGCCTCTCTCTCGCTCACACACACACACACACACACACACACTGATATACAGGCATCAAGACTATATAGACAGGCCACACACACACACAAGTAGACCACACACACACACACACACATAAATATACCACACAGACACTCAGATATGCAGGCATCAAGCCACACACACACACACACACACACACATATTTGCACACAAGCACAATCAGATAACCAGCCAATTACAACTGCAGTCTATTAATCCCAAAACAAGTCGCTACCTGCCGGAGTGGAGCTGTTCCAGCTCCTATCTTACTAGCTGCCTGCATTCTCCCTCACGTGTTCCTGAATAACAGTTGGCCTGGTGATGAATGGAAGATTAGCTTCATTGAGGGAATGTTGGGAATGTGGCCGAGGACGGTATTTTCTTGTCTTCTTATTGATTATCCGTCCGTATTGATTTGTGACTGTCCATTGCAGTGGTAGACAGCATTAGGCCTACCACATAATACGCTTTTAAAAAGTTAAGATTCAGATAATGAGATTCAGTATTTGCACACTACTCAATGCATGCTCTGTTTGTAGCAGGGGCCGATTTTAGACCCTGTTTAGTGGGCTTGAAGCCACGCCGGTTTCTAATCTCAGACCCCCTGAAAATGTCGCTTTCTTTTTCTAAAATTAAGTCCCACTTTTTTTCAACCACTTTTGTTGAGGCTTCATCCAAACAGTTTGGATGAAGAGTGTCTAGACGGAGTCGAAGGACCACATTGTCCTATAACATATATACCCCGTGGATGTATAAGATACGACCCTATCGAATGACACGTACCCTAGCGAGTAGCCTGCATAATAAACCATTTCAGATGTAACAAAATCTTATTGTATTTGGATCGCCCTTGCAAGCTATATTGTTCTTTTTATTATATGAATGTTTCTGGGGAGAAAATCACAATAAAATATCAAACAAATACTCCTTTCAATAGATTTAGGAGATTTGCTTTTGTTTTTCCTGTGATTTACAGAAGTTGAGCAGCAGTGTGCAGACACTACCCTGGTTCTCCACATGAGGAACCACATGAGGAACCACATGAGGAACCACAAGCAGAGGAGCGGCTCTAAAGTTGGACTCACCGCAGCAGACTGCTGTTTGAGGAATGCACACAAATAAGTGAAAATAAGTGAAAATAACGACTTCACCTTCAGTTATTTATCTAACGCGTCGCAGGCTATTTCGTATTCGGGTGTTTTCTATCATCGCCGTGAAGAACGAGCATCTGAGCTGGTTTACTGTGGGATAAAACCACAAGTTCAGAGCCTCTCCCATGGAGCCCGCCTCCCTGCTCCTGCTAGACCAGGGCTTCAGTAGTCCTAGACCAGGGCTTCAGCAGTCCTAGACCAGGGCTTCAGCAGTCCTAGACTAGACCAGGGCTTCAGTAGTCCTAGACTAGACCAGAGCTTCAGTAGTCCTAGACTAGACCAATGATAACAAACCCTACCGGCTGACATGTGATCTTGTTTACACAAGGACACATATGACACGTTTAAATAAACACACGACTATGATTATTTACAATCCCTGGTTGTCAATCATGTACAGGCCTGCACTACACTACACCGGGTCCTGGGTAATGAGATATCACAATACACGTAAAGTAACCGGAGAAACGGCCACCTCCTCCTCCTCCACCATGTAGGATGCTCTGGGTATGGAGGAGCGACCACCTCCTCCTCCACCACCATATAGGATGCTCTGGGTATGGAGGAGCGACCACCTCCTCCTCCTCCACCATATAGGATGCTCTGGGTTTGGAGGAGCGACCACCTCCTCCTCCTCCTCCACCATATAGGATGCTCTGGGTTTGGAGGAGCGACCACCTCCTCCTCCTCCTCCACCATATAGGATGCTCTGGGTTTGGAGGAGCGACCACCTCCTCCTCCTCCACCATATAGGATGCTCTGGGTTTGGAGGAGCGACCACCTCCTCCTCCACCATATAGGATGCTCTGGGTTGCTGTCGTGATGCGAAGACCACCTCCTCCTCCACCATGTAGGATGCTCTGGGTGTGTATGTGAAGCAGTCCTCCACTTTTACCTGTGATTATCTCCCGCTTGCTGTCGTCCAGATGCGAAGACACGACGTCTCCCATTGTTACGATAGAAACCTCCGCTGCGTAAAAAGATCCTCGCCGGGTCGGCGACGCGGAAGGCAGGGAGGACGAGGAGGAGGAGGAGGAGGAGGACGTCGGAAACCGTTAAAACGCGCCACGTGTTTCGCGATCCACGGATTTGTGTTTTCCGTCCGAAACTGAGCGCGGCGTCAACGATCCTTCCCACGCGCGCCCTTGGTCCACTCTCTCGCGCGCCCGCGGCGGTTGTGTGGCGTGGCGCGAAGGGGGAGGTGGCGGGAAGGGGGAGGTGGCGCGAGGTGGGACCCTCGTAGGACTAACGGGAAAAAAACTTAATAAAAACAACAACAACAACAACAACAACAACAACAACAACAACCACCCAGCAGGCAGCCCGGTGCGTTACTGCGAGGGCAGCGCGCTGGTCCACACACGGCGACGGTGCGGAGGACACACCCTCACTGGCTCAACGTGCTCAGTGAACCCTGGCGCGCAGGGTGTGGCCGGGGACCAGCCTGTGAACCATGAACCAGCCTGGTACCAGTCAGCCTGTGAACCAGCCTGGTACCAGTCAGCCTGTGAACCAGCCTGGTACCAGCCTGTGAACCAGCCTGGTACCAGCCTGTGAACCAGCCTGGTACCAGCCTGTGAACCAGCACACCGTCCACTACATCAGAACACTGTGCGTCTTTTGCTTTGTCTTCGACACACAAAGCCCAAGCAGTGGGGCGAACGTGTGGCGTTTTAAAACACACGACTTTGAGATCATGCATGAGCATCATTTAATTACATATTATATATATATTATGTATTATATATTATATATATATTATGTATTATATATATATTATATATTATATATATATTATGTATTATATATTATATATATATTACGTATTATATATTATATATATATTATGTATTATATATTATATATTTAGTTGATTCTGCGCCGACTGAAAGGAGCGACGCCCATCGTGTGAAGAAACCAGATAGGTTATTGTTTAATGATAATGAAAGCAGTGTTAGGACGCGGGAGGGGAGACACCGCCCCCGTGTGGCAGCGTTAGGCCGGGCCGCGGGAGGGGAGACAGCGCCCCCGTCTGGCAGCGTTAGGCCGCGGGAAGAAGGGAGACACCGCCCCCGTGTGGACGTCTTTCACACTCGCTAGAAAGCTGGACTCAACCTCGCATGTTGCGCGCATGTTCACTGCAGAGGATGTTCAAAAGCACACGCTATAAGTAATAGTATTTTAGTTATATGAATTAAATATGCAAATGTTTAACAGTCTTTTTTTAATTTTTTTTATGAAGGCCCAAATGATACAGACTGACAACCAAGCCTGATGGAGCTGCACCTATTTGCACCCAATATTGTGGGTTTACAAATACAATATTGTGGATCATAACTCTAGACGACCCTAAATGAAGATACGCAGGGAAACATGCTCATAGGCCTACAGGGCTATTTTTTCTGGCACTAATTTGATCTAGGCCTACCTAATTTGATCTAGGCCTACCTAATTTGATCTGCGACTGAGTGGCAGATTGGGTTGACTAACAGATGGTTAAAAACGGCCAAACTATTTAAATATAGGTTAATACATATAGGTTACAACGCCAGAGAGTATTATAGCGCATTGGTAACCAAGCCATTGGGGGTGGATGCGGAGGGATACGCTGTGACGTTTCCACGTTTGGAGGCTCTCCTCCGCAGTGAGGTGTTCCTTCATACATCCTCCACCACAGAGAGGAGAGCAGGGCTGAGGTGCAGGAGAAACGGAGTGACAGTACACCCGCTACCGAACACATCGCAGCAGCAGCAGCAGCAGCATCATGGCGCCGATTGGACTGAAGGCGGTGGTCGGTGAAAGTAAGAACACATTTACACTATTTTTCCGTTCGAGGTAGGATAATTAACGGTTTAAGACTGGATGGGATGCGATGATGATGATGATGATGATGATGGCGTTGTGCGCACGCACGCACGCTGGGGATGCGACTCGAGAAGATGATGGTACCCGTCTGTAGGTGACACCACAAGCGGATACTGGGACATGGGACTTAGGAGCGATGCAGATGCGCGTCTTTCCCCCCCCCCCCCCCCCCCCCCCCCCCCCCAAATCCAAATCACCACCGTGTGGATCAGCCTCATCACGTATAGGCTAAACCTCCATGATTCCTCTGCCTCGGCGATATCCGCGTCCAGGGCAGAGGACATAGATACGCCCATAATCCAAATCAGACATTCTGTTAGAAATGTGCGAGGTGCCGCATCGCAGCTCGCTGTGTTCCGTCACAAAACGTGCAGATAAATGCGCATCATCTAACGGGACCCCGCGCGTCTGTAGCCTATTGCAAATGTATTATCTCAGGCCAATGATGGATAAACGATGCCAAATTGAGCACTATGTCTCCGTGTCCGCTGTACGAGCCGTGGGGGTTCCCCGGGTGTATGCCTCACCCCTCTGATGGATCACCGATAGGGGTTGGCTGCGCAAAATAAAAAAATAAAAAACATTTGATCACAAACCGACCCCACAGCCCAGTGTTCAGACAGACAGAGTATCTGCTGTAGGTTTCACACGAGGCGTTGCGGAGGTGAATGCGACCAGACAGGCCCAACGAGGGGAAAGACTGTTTTATATGAGCTGAGAACACCACCACTCAGTAACCTATAACGATATCTGACCGATCACTTGGATCAGTCTGGAGCAGGACCGCATTTACCCAAATCACCCGTTAGTCGGTTTTCAGGTAGGCCGCAACTGTAATGGAGAAGGATCGACTATTACCAGGGTCACCTGGGTACACCTAGTAGGCCTACTGGTCGTCACGTAGGGTATTTTACTGTTGGGTAAATTAATGCAGGCTTAATCATTCATGCAATCATGAGGCTATGAGGCTTATTATGAAGCACTATTCTAACACCGCATGCCTATATCTATATATCTAGTGCGTAACCAGCATTTTCCATTGAACTGATTTAATCGAACACAGTGCGTAAAAGGCGGTGAGCCTAATATCATCCTCGGTTCGTTCACAGTCGATTTCTGGCTCCAGTTTGAATGCACACAAGTGTAGGTCTGCTGCCATCACCCTCATCATCATCATCATCATCATACGGTCTGTTTCAAAACAGCAGAATTGCTGAATCTTCCATTTCCATCAGACTGTAGTCGGAGACCACCGGGCCTACGCGTCACGGTGGCGGTGTCGGTAACGACACTGTCACGGAGATTTACACATGCGTGGCTCACATCCACTTTGCACCTTTCAGTTCGGCTTTTGTCGTTTTTAACCTTTTTTGTACATTGGCCTATTTATAAAACACATAGTGGGACGTCCCCCGTTGCTAACGGGATGGTATGTTCCATGATAAACCCCCCGAGTAAACACTTCCTCCCCCAGTAGTGAAAGGCTGACACCTGCGCCGTGCGTCTTGGCTCACGGTTGGTATGCGCGTACAGCTGCCAGATCCAAGGGTCTGATCGTACGGTGGGCGGGACCTCTCTGCGTTACCCACCAATCAAGTGATCGGTTGGTAACAGGTCCCGCCCACCGTACGTTCGGACCGTTGGATCTAGACCAACAGGGGGGGAAGTGCCTCTCTGCGGCGGTAGCGAGAGAGAGAGAGAGAGAGAGAGATTTACGCCTCTCCTCTCTCTCTCTCCCTCCCCCTTTATGACCGCAGGAGCATCCGTTCAGGATGAGGCCAAATAAAGAGCCAATAGAAAACACCATAGAATAAATACAATAGGCATTCACACACGGAGCCCTTGGGTTTACTCCATTACATTTCAGTATGATGTAATCATTTGTTATCTACATAATTGTATAGTATATATTATTATTGTATAAAATATTATACATATAATATTATATGTATATCATATATATATATATGAATTATATTATATGCACTCAACAATCACAACAGGGCATACTATAGACAGGAAGATGTTTTACTCTAGTTTATATTGGTTTATTGTTTTATGCAACATTTACCGTGTGCACAACTGAAAAACTGAAACCGAAAACAGAAATGGTCAAGAGTAGTAGCCAAGTCATTCTGCTGTGAACGACCTGGACAGCTTGTTCTAGAGCAGTCAGGTGGAGGTCTTATCTGGACGGGAGTGAGACAGACAGGTGGAGGTCTTATCTGGACGGGAGTGAGACAGAGACAGGTGGAGGTCTTAACTGGACGGGAGTGAGACAGACAGGTGAAGGTCTTATCTGGACGGGAGTGAGACAGAGACAGGTGGAGGTCTTAACTGGAAGGGAGCGAGACAGAGACAGGTGGAGGTCTTAACTGGACGGGAGCGAGACAGAGACAGGTGGAGGTCTTATCTGGACGGGAGTGACACAGAGACAGGTGGAGGTCTTAACTGGAAGGGAGCGAGACAGAGACAGGTGGAGCTGATGCTGATAACACAGGAGCTGTAGGGGGTTGATGGAGCAGAATAAATACCCAGAATGCACCTGGGTAGGTTTGTTTGTTGTCAGAAATGTCCAGTTGGTACCGTACTGATACAATTGATCAATCTAGAAAAACACAGATTAACAGACAGATGGGTAGAGACAGACAGAGACGGCAGAGAGACGGAGACAGACAGAGAGACAGACAGATAGGTAGCCATAGGGTAATGTTTTATATAAAATGATAATTTTCTACTGCAGTCACACTTTGGCATAAAAGCGTGCACACACGCACACACACACGCATTTAGCATTATCGTTGACCTTGGAGGCAGTGCTCGGACCGTGGGCTGACGCAGTGCCTGCAGTCTCCCTGCTGCTGTAAACACACACACACACACACACACACACACACACACACACACACACACACACACACACACACACACACACACACACACACACACACACACACACACACACACACACACACACACACACACACACCAATTGTTGCAGCTTTTTGTTCGCTCCATGTTTTTAACAGAACATGAAGGCATTGTTGATCACTGCAATATTGGCAAATACATTTTGTATTTTTGGGTCGTGACTTAATGCCTGATGACACATGCAGGTCCTGAGGCTGGACCGGTTGAGAACCACTGGTCTAATGACACATGCGGGTCCTGAGGCTGGACCGGTTGAGAACCACTGGTCTAATGACACATGCGGGTCCTGAGGCTGGACCGGTTGAGAACCACTGCTCTGGAACACTCTAGAACACAAGGCCACATTCAGTACATCATCAAGGCCTGACTCTCTAGGATGTTCTATGACCAGTTTCAGACCCGTCCATGAGTCTGTTCTGTCCTGTATGACAAGAACATGCCATCATTTCAGGAAAGATATGAATACATTTGGTTACACTTTTACTACGATTCAATTAAAAGTTAATCTAAAGGGCCCCTATTTTACTACCAGGTGGGATGTTGATCAGCCATTACAAGCCACGTCAACATCTACCCTCTAGTGACGGTGGCTGGGCTGTAAACTTTGGTTTCCAATTGGACGAGACGGCAAATCACTCCCCAGCCCAACACACGCAGGTCTATAAACCCTGTAGAACAGTCCAGAACTCCCGCCCCTCATGACTCAAGCTAGCTTGTCCCGCCTGCAGCGTCCTGGCTATACCTCATTCTATTTGAATCAAAATGCTCTGCCTGCCTCGACTTGTTGATCCACAAAAACACGTCTATCTACCTTATTCACCTGGCGGCCATATTGGTCAGTTGGGTGGGTAAACCTTCTAGAATCTCTGGAAACCTTTTAGTTTCGCCACCCAGGTAGCATTTAGAATGCATTTCTCTTGAGTTGTCATGGTTTCCCCTAAGATTCCAGAAGGTTCCCCCCACCCAACTAACCAATATGGCCGCGAGGTGAATGAGGTCTATTCTAAGGGAGGTTTTCATTTCATGTTATCTTTACGACCCTGCTTTTCCATTTCTTATCTGCACATTTGAACCCCCGGTCGCCCCCGACGCTACAGGGCATGGGAAAGGGTCCTCGTCTCCTTCTACTTCCCGGACTACTTACTATATAGTCACTTAAAGTGACAGACACATTTAATGAAGGAGCAGGTAGGAGGAGTTAAGGGTACCTAGCTATAGCCTGCGGGAATTGGAGATCAAACTTTTGGAACACCCCCTATAGCGTGGCCCTCAGATTAGATGGATGGACCACGGGGGAGCTCCACCAATCTACCCCTCCCACTCTGGCTGCCTTGTCTGGGCTCGGCTTCAGCCCTCGGCACGGGCGGTGCCATCCAACACGGTTATGTAACCACGGGCTGCAGATGGAACGAAGGCCTGTGATTTGTCAACTGGAAATAATTGCGTCAGTGCTTTTTAGATGTGATGGACTCGCCACCTGAGCTTGAGACTCGATGGCAGGACTCAGCACGGCCACCAGGGTTACAGCTCGTACTGCTTTCTACAAGAGGCAAGCAACAATTCATAGGCTGCCAACTATTTAGCATTTAGTCATCTAGCAGACGTTTTTATCCAAACTTCAGTGAATTTCTTTTGGAGCAGACGTGTGTTCGGGCATCTTGCTCGGGGATGCCTCCAGGCAGACTGTCTGCGGACGACACAACGTCACACATTATGACGTCACACATTATGACGTCACATGGAACATTTAAAGCCAAATGGAACGCATGTGAGCTCTGGCGTACATACAACAGAACCGTGGTCTTTCTGCTCTTTACCCACTAAATCTATAACTATGGTCTAACCCCCCCATGCAGTCTCTCCCTTTGTTTCAGCCCGTGTGTGTGTGTGTGTGTGTGTGTGTGTGTGTGTGTGTGTGTGTGTGTGTGTGTGTGTGTGTGTGTGCGTGGGTCTGTCTGGTTGACACAGCTGTATCGTGTGTTTATATAAGCTGTGACTCAAATGAAAGAGGGTTGGTGGACAAGAGAGACAACCTCCTAAAACAGAAACGTTTCTGCCTCCGTTCCGGGGTTTTAAAGCCACCATGATCAATAAGAATAATAATGTGCATGGTTCCCACTTGACTGCACATGTACTAGTGGAGGAATCACATGAATATTACATAGCACATAGTACTAACCCTAGTTCAGATACCAGACAGTGGTTGAAATCACATCTACAGGGAAATAGCTACAATATCCTTATATTGGCGTGTAAAGAGCGAAGACTTGCTGTGTCATGATGATATAACGGTTGTATTACCACTATGCCGTTGAGCTCACAGACATGCTATTCGGGTTTGAGTGTTCTATGTTCAACGTCATAATATCATAGATGGCTATCTGACGTCACCGATGCTATCTGATGTCATCGATGCTATCTGATGTCATCGATGCTGTGTGATGTCATCGATGCTATGTGATGTCATCGATGCTATGTGATGTCATCAATGCTATCTGATGTCATAGATGCTTGACATGAATTGTATGGTCTGTACTGAACGGCTTGAATCAGGAACAAGTTGTACACGTGTGGGTCATAAAAAACGTCAGGTAAAACAGTCAGAAAACAGAGTTAAGGGAAGAGGAAACGTCTGACGGATATGACCTTGTGTTGACGTTCCTCTCCTCCTGCAAGGCTTCATTACTACACATATACTCACAATACCATATACTGTATGTAGCTGAATAGCTACAGAGAGGCCACGGCTGAGGCTACAAACGCTCCAACACAGAACCACTCAGACACTCAGTGATATTAAATGTACGCCTTATGGCGGACATCCAAAGAGTCTTACTATATACCATGAGTGTGTTAATTCTCAACATCCACGTTCCCATATGAGAACCTTGCAGAATCTCACGGTGACTGTTACACCACACCTCTACCTGCTGATACAATGTGAATAACATTAAACAACATGAACTTTATTAATCCCAGGCGGGAAACTCCGGTGGCAGCAGAAAGTACAGCATAGAATAGGAATTAAAACTAGATTAAAAAAAATGTAAAACTACAAAAAAATAAATACAGAAAATATATCTGTATTATTTATATATATATATATATATATATATATATATATATATATATATATATACACGATATGAGTAGTACGGGAGTTCAACAATATAACGTGTACTGAGGCTGCACCACTGCAAGCCTTGCAACCCAACCATCGTATACAGCCATTATCATTTGATTTTTGATTGATATTAATGGAGCTATACGTATGACGTCACTAACATCTAAATGTTGATCCATCCATTTTTTTCCTTTACTTTCCCCCCCCGTCGTCTGCCACCAGCGCAAAAACGTGTCCGTTTTTTAATCCGTCGCGATCCACCGCTGTCCCTGCCAGCCACGGGGTTTAAGCTAGTTCTGATGAGCTTAGCGGTTTACTCTATGATACACCACCATGTTAAACGGCCACCGGTGCTAAACGGATTTCTATGCTAATGCTTCGTCCAGATGGCTAGCGTAGCGATATGGCTAATAACCGCACTGTGGCTCCAACATGGCCGCTCGCCTCTCTGGCCACGCAGTGGATGGGATTACACAGCGCTGCCATGGCAACAGACAACCCAGAAGGAAACTATTGAAACTATTTGGTTAAAAACATGTTTTGTGGATTCAAAGATGTCATTGTGATGCTGATGTTTAAGTTAGTTAACCACTAGTTCAGTAGTTCTTATATTTAATATGAAATAATCTATCTTTTGGATTGGACATCATTGTACAAAAGATGGATGTGTTACACTGATTAGTTGAGGCGTATGATTCCATAATGCTTTCCCTCAATACTGAAATAAATGGAGCAAATACTAACAAGTGAAGTAGAGACATCTGTGTTCTGTGTGTGTGTGTGTGTGTTTCTGCTTGCAGACAGAGAACTAAATTGAATACACACGCGCACACACACATACATACACACACAGACACACACACAGAACCCATCACCCGAAGGAAACCATTTGAAGGAAACGGAAATAAAGGAAAAACATCCGTCTACAACATATTCAGGACGTATACTTTACACCTACAACTTCTTTCTGGAATCATCTAACACTATTTTAAGC
>OOFB01030575.1:18574-23574 GCA_900323305.1 Trachyrincus murrayi
CTTCGCTGTTGCTCTCCATCCACCTACACCTCCTCCGTCCTTTCACTGTCCAGGGACTTGAAATGGAAGAAAGTGGGCAGTAGAAAGAGAATAGAGAGAGAGAGAGAGAGAGAGAGAGAGAGAGAGAGAGAGAGAGAGAGAGAGAGAGAGAGAGAGAGAGAGAGAGAGAGAGAGAGAGAGAGAGAATGAAGAGGAGACCTTGAGGTCCAGGTGCACCAGGTTGCTGTGGTGGAGGTGTTGCACTCCCTCCAGGGTCTGCCTGATCAGCCGGGTGATCTGGGCCTCTGGTAGCAGCTCGTCAGACACACAGTGGTCAAAGATCTCCCCTCCAGCAGCACTGAGGAAGGAACGAACACACACACAACTTTTAAATGATTCTATTTTTGTCAATCTACTCTCAAGCTTCCTCATCTAATGAAAATGTGACATTTCTTTTGAACCAAAAAACTAATTATTGTATTATTATGCTCAAAGGCTCCAAGCCATCATCTACAGTTGTTTCATGTTTCAATACATGTATTCACAAAGAGCTACAGGCGGTGAATCAGCGATTGCCATGTTTACATTTTAAGCTTGAAGATGATAGGTTAGATTTGAAGCAGTCCCACCTGTGACCGATTCTGACTAAGGTTATTGGTCACAATGTTTCCCTGCCAAAACAGCAGGGTGTACCAAAAACGTAATAATGGGTGTTTTCACACCCATTAAAGAACCTGCTAAAGCGAGGCACAACCCGTTTCCTACACTAGAACATAATACTCTGCTAATCCATGACATCAGCAGGGCTGAATATACAAGCCAAGGTTGTGTTCATACAGGTCAATGGATTCAGCCCTCAAGTTTTCCTTTGTAACTTAAAGGGGAAGTCTCTGCAATCAGCAGTACACCGCAGAACAGAAGTACACATCATTTGAAGCCTACAACAAGCATACTTCATGAACATATGCTGATATGTCCATCATCAAGTACTTTAAAAATAAAAGCTGTCAATTAAGAAACTCAGAAATAACTAAGAAATAAGTATTTGTTCCCAGCGTTCAGCATCAGCAGCATATCCACACAGCTTTGATTCAAGCAGATTACAGCCGCGTTTCACCATGCTGATATTAATCAAGTGTATGAATTGAATCTTGTTTTGCATGAAGCTTCACACCTTCACTTGACTCCTGTGTTTTGTTGCCGGGAGGGAATGGGCTTTCTGAGTATCAATAAAGCAGACAGTCAGACAGGGAGGAGACCACTCTTCTTCCAGAATACACATCCAGCACTGAGGGACAACAGACCAGTAATTCATCCTCAGATTTGTAAGTGCCACCCCCCGTGATTCACCTCTTTAAACACTGTAGTGCTGGGTTGATCTGTACAGTTAAAGGCAATGAGCAGATAGCTATTGTTGTGCACGAGGTCTCCTGCCCTACATTACTCAGAGCACGTCATATGTAGCCATGAGAGGAGCTGAACTGGGCCCAAGAGCTCAAAGCCACTATATTGGGGGGGGGGGTCTGGTCTCTGATGGGCATTGTGCTTTGGTAAACAAGCACATAGCTAGCCCTTGTTTATTGTGACAAGAAAGCGAGTGAGTGAGAAAGAGAGTGAGAGAGAGAGTGAGAGTGAGAGAGAGAGTATGAGAGGCCTGTTTTGAAACTGCAGCTATACACCCATAGCCCTGAGGCTAGCCACCCCAGTTTAGTGTACACACTAAACACTGACATTTGATCGTGCGGCCATCAGACTAAACAGAAGAAAAGACACCGAGTCTAGGAGAGCCGTGAACTCACTACTCCAGCACCAGGATGATGTCATGGTCCGTCTCGTAGGCGGCGTGCAGGTTGACCACGCGGGGGTTGTCCCTCGCCAGCTCCAGGACCGCCATCTCGTGCAGGGCGTCCGCGCGACAGTCACGCCCCCGCCGGCGCTTCCTCAGGAACTTGGCGGCGAACACTTTGCCCGTGGTCCTCTCCACGCAGCGCCGCACCACCGCAAACTTCCCCCTGGGGAGGACACGGTCAGGGTCACGACCCCTCAGGAAACCGAGCGTTCAACAGGGCATTGAGAGACAGGGCGGCTGGTCGAGGCGGTGACCTCATGTTGAGTTCTGGGGCACACGGCCGTATTATGAAGATAGTTATTTAAACTAATTCTTGGTTGAAGGTTAAGGAAAACAAACCATGCTACAGGGCTTTAAGAGTGGGTTCAGGAGATGACCTTGAGGAGGAAACGATTGTTGAGTTCTAGAGGGCAGATATGGATTCACCATCATCATCATAATAAAAGTTAGTTAGTTTGTTAGCTAGTTTTGATTAACAATACTACTCCATGATTCACCTGAACAAGCCCTGCCCTTACTTGATAGTAGTATTTACTTAGCTGCTCCTGTAACTTTCCAAATTAAATGGTTAGCTTATCTTCTTACAATTGACGAAACTAAAAGCTTGCATGGTGACAAGGAAGCAAACAAACGTGGATGACACATAGCTAAATACCTTATAAATACCCCCGTCATTTAACCACTGTACACATTTACTCCTTTATAGAAAGTAAAATAGACAGACACGTAGCATAGAGTCCATGAGCAACTAATCAATAGCACAGATAAATTTCCTTATCTGTCCATTGAACCTTATGATGACGATTATGTGGGGACGCATGTTTTCACATGCAAGAGAAGATGTGTGTTATAAATAGGGTGGACGCTGCGATATGAATCACCCTGGTATGAGTCAATATAGTGCAGGGCTGTGTACTGTATGTTTTGGTGTGTTCTCACCCTTGTCCTGTTTCTGCAATCACACTTTTGTGTCACATTCTTCTGCATCTTTATAGATATTGTCTGTGTGTGTGTGTGTGTTTTGCTAGAGTGGCTTCCTCTTAAAATGTGCTTTCCAAATGTGTGTTTCCTTCCTCAAATGCATGCAAAGATACAAACGGTACAGCAAACCACAGCACAACATGACACAACCTTTACCCCACACAACCACATACACACAGCGGTGCATGCGCCTCAACAACTGATGCACACATCAAAACAAAGACGCACATATAAAACACAACAATACACACCATGTACACACACATAGACACTGTATATACACCGTAGACAACACAACGATGCACACACAACGTGTCGGCACGTTAACACCCAGTAAGACCACAACAAGCAAACCCCAATATAACCCAAAACCCCCTACTCAACCAGGACATATGACTAAGATGTACGGTCAGCTGTAATCATCCTCCACATCACACATGCAGGTGAGGTCCAGCTGAGCGGTCAGTCGTTGTGACTTCATGTCGGCCCACCTTCTGCTTAAAGCTGGCCAGATCACACTCTTTAACCAGCCAAACCATTACATAGATAGATAGATAGATAGATACATACATAGACACATATACATACGTCACCAGGTATTGCTCACCTGCCCAGCTCGCCGGTGAATCCGTACACACTCTCCATGGGCTCCGTGGTGCTGATGGGGGTCTGGACGTCGGCCAGCAGCCCCGTCGCGACCCCGCTACGGCCGTCCAGCCGCCGCCGCGACGACATCTTCTCCTCTTCCTCTTCTTCTTCTTCCCTCGGGGGGGTAGGGGGGGGGGGGGTGTTTAGTCCAACAACCGCCTATCAAAGTGAGTTTAAAACGCTTAAAAGTCGTCGCTAGTTGTTAGCCGAGGAGCTCCTGTCGTACCATGGTCCGGTCAGGCTGCTAGCATGCTAACCGCTACCTCCGTCCGAGTGTGTTCGCGTCACTCTTCGGTCAACTGCAGCCTTTCAAAAGTGGTTTCCGCTCACTTTCTTACACTCCGTTACGTTACCTTGGGGGGGAAAAAAGACACGACTACAAAAAAAATAAAAAGTGGTCCCGTCCCCGGCGATATGGACGATCAAACTGACGAGGCGACCCGTCGGAAGGGGGACTCCGGCGCTCGGCACATCCTCCTGGCTGACGTCGACGCGTCACTCCAGACGCCACGGCGCATGCGCGCTTATTTCAAATAGTTGCCTCAAGTGTATCCTGTGAATTTGGCCTTCAAGGTCCTTCTGCTCTCATAATGAATACCTGAGGTAGTGGTGTTTCATCAATAGGAGGTTTGTAAGTCCTGTAAGAAGTCCCAGACAAGGGATGACTAAAAAAAAATTATAATCATAATAATAATATTATTGAACATTATGAACATACCTTTAGGCCTATGCCATATCTGACTGTTGTTTCATAACATACTAATGTACATTGTACACCTTTCCTTTAGAAACTATTGCGGTATCTTTTGTATTCATCCAGTCTTTGTTTCCTTACTTGACATAATATCTATGTAATCACCCCAACTGTCATGTAAGAAATAGATTCTGTATCAAACTATGAAAATGTTGAGAACATTATCCATTTGTATTAACCTCTGTTCTTATGTATTCTAATGGTTTGTATTCCTTTTATGCTTATTCCATTAATTGTATAAAGTTATGACGATGATGATTATTATTTTATTTATTTATTAATTATTTTTATTATTTTATTATTTTATTAATATCTCACTCCTATTTGTACAAGCATTCTCCAGATAATGTTTTTTCTTCTTTGTTTTGCATGTTGTTAATGACATTAGACAAATACACCCACTCTTGTATAATTAATCAAACTTGCCTTTTGCTGTCTTTTATTACAATCATTGGAGTGAAATGGAGACATACTCACAGGAGCTTTGCATAGAGTGAACTAACTTCTGAAACGGGATTCCAGTGCTGCCACAAACGGACCGCACAATGCACCTATTACACTTTGCCCTCCTTCGGAAAAAACATGAACAATCAGTATACTCAGACTTTACTTTACCGCAGGGAAAACTAAGCCTGGGAGTTGAAATGTGTGTTACTGGACAGACGCCTGCCGTCCTGCTGGGCTGGTTTCTATTCTTCTTTGCTCATGCCACACAGTTAGGAATTAGGAGATGTGGTGGATTGACGCCTACATGGTTAACTATGCAAGCCCCAAACCTTTGGTACATTA
>OOFB01030575.1:26074-29941 GCA_900323305.1 Trachyrincus murrayi
AGAGGAGGGGAGAGGAACAGGAAGGAGGAGGGGGGGTTGAGCTGCTGTTTCTGGGTACGAGGTCCGGGTCGGCCTCCTGGAGGCTCCAGCACGCAAGGCCATGAACTGAAGAGATAAAGGACACGTGTGGCTCTAAGGGGGGTTAGCTGTGGTAAAGAAACCAAGACGGGTCCGCTCCATCCGAGACTCGTAATCGTCCTTGGTGGGGGGCGTAACAGCACGTTTGTTTTGTTGAGTTCCCGGGAAAAGAAGAGCCCTCAGGTAAGAATCAAAAATCAATAAATACAAATAAAAAGCAGGTGACCACAAACAGTTTAGGTGCCTTTTCACTGTCTTCAAAGTCTCTCTCAGAATCAAAGTGGTGAAATTCTCTTTTGGTGTCTTGGGCGGGGGTGGCGACGTGGGTCACTCCAGGCCGAAGGTGCTGGTCTCCTCCACGGCGGTCACCAGCTTCTCGTACAGCATGGAGAACGACGGGTACGGCGGGAGGTCCAGGCGGTTGAAGCACGTGTGAGCTCTGTGGGGACGCACACATGCACGCACACGCGCATTCACGCACACACACACACACACACATGCGCATTCACAGACATGCACACGTGCACACACACACACACACCCACGCACAAACACACACACACACACACACACACACACACACACACACACACACACACACACACACACGCGCACGCACACACACACACACACAGTCAAAAATATGATACAGTACATTGATAGCAATTTCAGTAGATAGATACACAGACAGAAAGAGATGGGTGGACAGATGGAAGGAAGGAGGGAAGGATGGAGACACAGACAGACAGACAGACAGATAGATAGAGGTATATATACATAGACAGACAGACAGACAGACAGATAGAGGTGTATATATATACATAGAGAGACAGACAGATAGAGGTATATATACATAGACAGACAGATAGATAGAGGTATATATACATAGACAGACAGACAGACAGATAGATAGAGGTATATATACATAGACAGACAGACAGACAGACAGATAGATAGAGGTATATACAGACAGACAGATGATAGATACCTTGGTAAGGAGGTGATTTTGCCCCATTTCTCCACACAGAACCTGCGGGGTCCATTGCTGCCCCTCAGAGATGCAAACCCCTCGTAGGGAATACTCGAGGTGCCCGTCACAAACTGGACGTTCACACACAGAGGATGACACACAGATGACCCGATTAGTCACCTGATCATGAGTCACATGACCATATGTACAGTATAAATAGCCGTTTATATTGTTTTTTATGTAAAATGGACTAAAACGGACAAAATGTGTGTTTATTTGTTTTCTATAGTCCTCGTTTCTTAAATGTAACTCAACACTCAAACCTATTACCTAACAGAACCATCTCTAACCCAAAAGCCCACCTACAGTACATCTAAGTACAAGAATCTCTGACCTAATACCCAAACATCTCTAACCTAACACCTAAGCATAATCTAAACCTAACCATTAAAAACGTTATACCTACAGGTAACCATCCTAAACTTAATAACACATCATCATTTCCAACACTTAAAATTAAACATTCTCTAAATAAAGCGTAGTCGTGTAATACAGCCTTCCGCCACACGGTGGCAGAACACCCGCAGTGAGGTCGTCCCCGTGCTGGTCTCACCTGCAGTAGCCGGAGCCTCTGCTCGTTGTTGAACCGCTCCACCGCTGCCCAGAACCAGCGGATCACTATGTGGTTGTCATGGTAACCTGGGGATGGCGACGAGATGACAGAGCATGACTCAGACGAGCGACAACTGCTGTCCTCTCTCCCTCTCTACGCTCCCTTCTTTGGGTGTCCTATCTCCCTCCATGTTGCATTTTTAATTAATGTTTTATTTAATTTATTTTTTTGCATTTTTAAAAGCCTCACGCTTAATGTTTAAACAACCTCACAGTGAGTTGAAAATCAGGTATGGTTACCTTTCAGTATAATCAGCTTAATTCTGAGTAATCACATATTAACTAACGGTCAACAAAACGACTGAATGGGTCAGGAATAACGGATATATATTTCAGACAACCATGCAACACAACAACCTTTGTGACAGGAGGAGGAAACCAACTAGAAGTGAAAGTCTTTAATCTTTGATCGCTACCCTCTTTCCCCAAACTACTCGTACTGAACGCCAACGCCATCACATCCCAGCGTGTTCCCTCGATTAAAAGAGCCTCAAAGTGAAGCGAAAGTGATTCATGGCTGATTGTCAATATCTGGCTGACTTTCAATGGTCCAGTCCAGCCTCTTAACTTAACTCCTAACATCTTATCAAATGATGCAGGCAGACAGTGTTGTTGTGCTGCTTCGCTTGTCCTGTCTCCCAACATAATGAAATACATCCTTGATATTCTGTATTTCAGTTGTAAATACAATAAAATATGAAATATAATACAAAAATGACACGTAATCATCACATCATGTCACATAATTACAATTGACAATTAAAAAACGTAACATACAGCGCATACTTAATGCATGCGATAAACAGTATGTTCTGTGCATGTGTAGCATACTTAGATTTGTGTACGTGCGATAGCCTACTTATACTAAATGTAGTGTGCTCTTATGAACCTTTAATCCAGTAATTAAAGTGAAAACATTAATTGTATTAATCAGCCCCCTGCGTATTACAGGCTGACGCAGGGTTGGGTTATATTTAGCAGAACGCACCTCCCACTTTAACACATCTCATTATCCAGACTTAGTAATAGGCCTAATCTATATTTTTAAAGTCCATCTTAATTCAACCGGCCCCTGAATTGAATCCCAGAAGAAAGAAACCTGGATGGTTAATTTAAAAGCAACATGAAAGTGGAGTCAGAGTGTATCTCACTGCCGTAATGTGACTTAAGAAAAACAGGATTAAGGCGGGACAAAGCGTAGGAGGGATGTGATTGGATCATTCGGAACTGTCAGTCATGGGAGTACCTACTGCTTGTATTGAAAGTGGATCACACCCCTACGTTGTTTGCTATTGGTTCAAATGTTTAGCCCGCCCACTCGGAGTTGGTGACTTGACCACAAAAAAAGATTATTTTTAGGGGATATAAAAATACTCCTGCTGTTGCCTATAAAATCCAGAAGGATCAATACGCATCCCTCCTGATCCCTGCTACGTTTCATTCTGCCTTTTATAGGAATGCCATTTCATTCTGTCCATTTGCGGTCCACTAATGAATGGTGTCTGTCAAGCCTCGATGGTGGAAGGAGCAAGCTGGCTCCTTCTGCAGAATCCCTCCCTATCTATCTTCACCAACACATCCTCCAAGGACATCTCATCAAATGACTTCTACTAACTAACCTACTAACTAACCTACGAACAAACCAAACCTTTTGTTTCTCATTCCTATCTCTGCACTGCACTCTGTCCAGTTGATTTTTTGCATGCATCCCTCCATCTCTCTCCATCTCTCTCCTCTCTCTCCCTCCCTCTCCCTCCCTCCACACCTCCTCTGTACTCTGTGTTGTTCCTCCAGTCCGCCAGGTCGATCTCCGCTGTCCCGGCGATCACCAGCTCCAGCTCCCTGGCATCAAACACAGAGACCAGCCGCACGTCTACCACCTACACACACACATGCACGCACACATGCACGCACACACACACACACACACACACACACACACACACACACACACACACACACACACACACACACACACACACGCACGCACACACACACGCGCACCCACACACGCATGCACGCACACACACACACACACACACACACACGCGCACCCACACACGCACACACACACGCACCCACACATGCATGCACACACACACACACACACTTAGTATATACACATTTAGTGTAGTTTTATATAGTTA
>OOFB01030592.1:0-14365 GCA_900323305.1 Trachyrincus murrayi
AGAATATACATTTTCATATAAAAATGTTTCATTAAACTAGAATTGCCGCAGTCAAAGTGCAACAGTATACATTGGCCTAAAGAACTCCCCATAAAGCCTGAATGTTCGTTTGTGTGCTACACACAACAGCACTGGCAACATGTGGCAATATCCCCACCACAGTTCGTGGTTCTTGGGTTGGCACAATACACACTGCATGGACATGACGCCTTCAGCCCTTCTGCTATTTCGTTTCGATTTGTCTTTTCCGTCGCATGCGTCTGTTTCCGTCTGTCATAATGATATGCACACCAAGGGGTCTTTTCTATTGTCCGATCCATTTAGTTTGAAGTCAGTCTTCATGCGCGCAATGATGCAAGATAAAAATAATCGATAATTCACCTCAAATGCATTAAAACGAAAGTAACGAGCCTGTTTTCAAAATGTAAGAAGTAGAAAGTACAGATATTTGTGTTAAAATGTAGGGAGTAAAAGTAAAAAGTCGTCAGAAAAATAAATACTTAAGTAAAGTACAGATACCTGAAAAATGTACTTAAGTACAGTAACGAAGTATTTGTACTTCGTTACTTCCCACCTCTGGCTGTCACCAATGTTATTTCCTTGATTCATAGGCCTAACATCATTGATCTATTTATTATACGTTTTATTCACTAGACAATGTACAATTAATCAAAACAATATATCTTCTGTGACCATACTGCATTTGTTTTGTTTTTTCACTTTTGTTCTCTGCATCTCCATTTTTTTATTTTGTATCCCTGCGTGTGAGTCCCTGTGAGAGCCTCCTGTAGCGTCTACGCTTGTGAAACTACAAAATGGGAAATGGAACGAAGCGAGTGCGGTGGTGGCAGCAGCTGGGGCTGTCCACAGCTAGTTGTAAAGTGACCAGGGAAATAAAGTAAACAAAGCTTGGTTACAGATCATCCTTTCCTGGGCGGCAGAGGCTAAGCATGGCTCATGAGGAAAGCTCAGAGAAATCAACAACGGTATACTTTACTGCGGGCCGGACCATGTGCCCGTCTCGAGGACATAGCTGGCACTCTGGGCGCATTAGCGGCGCTCGCCTGGCTCTACGGGGATAGACTTTACTTTACCTGACACTTACCAGACCATCTAACTTTCCTCGATCTTAAAAAAGAAATCAGAATGCGTGTCTCGTGGGGGTGTGTGTGTGTGTGTGTGTGTGTGTGTGTGTGTGTGTGTGTGTGTGTGTGTGTGTGTGTGTGTGTGTGTGTGTGTGTGTGTGTGTGTGGTGGCGGGGGCGTGAACTGATGGGCAGTGTGGAGTCTTTTTCTGTTTGCTGTAAGGAATAAATTACATAATTGGTATACGGTTATGTTATGTTTATATTGCCACTGACGTATGAAAGTCTGCAGCTGCGACTAAAAGATAGTAGTGTGTGTAATCCCTGGTGACGTCACTGCACTGTGATGGGACCTTGCTCGTGTTTAAATGTAGCCTTTATGTGCTAAACAGGTGCTCCTGCTTTGCTTTGTTGTCCTTTTTTATTTTAACAGCGAATGTTATACAAACACAGTCCTTTCACAAACAGTAGGCTATGTTGTATTGTAACTATAAATATGAATAAATACTATATTGAACATTCAGCTTATTTTAAATAGGCCTAAGTGTCATTTTATAGCTTCTGGTTTCGACTTTATTGCTGATTACGAGTTTCAGCTGCAATAATCTATCCCTGGCAAGCTAAAGGTGAGCGATGATGGCACCGTATATTAATTAATCCATGCAGCTCTTCGTCCCTGAAAACTGTGTTTACTGATTTCACACAAGCCTACAATGTTTGCGAGTATGTAAATGACTAAATTACAGTAAAAGCGACATTTCTGTGTCTGGAAGTCTCCAAATGCACTTTATTTATAGCCAACACCAGGCAATAATAGTCCCACGTGTCTTACGTTGTCATTCTAAATTTAGACCATTCGGTCTACCGCCTCTTGCGTCGATGGAATCCCGTGCGTGCGTCAATCTGTGTTGAGAATGATGCTATTGGTTTATGACCCGGAAGGTTTCCCCGCCCAGTTGACCATGTATGGTGGAAGACACACCTCTTGTCGATGGCACCCAAATAAAACACGCTGTATGGCGGTAGGTGTGTGCTCACTGCAGTTGACAGAGGTGACATTCATGTATCACTCGTGGTGGAATAAATGAAAAAAAAACCTTCACAAAGTCCGGATTTTTGTGTAATTATCAGGTCAGTGAAAATATATTCATGTGCATGCAGGATTGTTAACTTTAAAGCAATAATTGAAGTCAAGAGATGCAATAATGTATAGCTTTCACTTTTAATGAAGGAAACTCCTAATTATAGTTATGTGGCATTATCCAAAACTAAAAGCGGATTGCTGAAAACTTGAGACCGTTTTTTTTCTTCAGATAACTTTTAGGCCTATGTTGCAATTTTATGTTATGTGGTAGTGTGTAATCCATTCTACCATAATTGATTTGTTAAATCTGTGTTGTGTTAGCATGTATGGTCTAGTTCTGCATGCAGATAAGTAGCTAAACGAACCAGTTTATGTTTCTGGTATCTAATTATTATGCCTTGTCCATACAACACAGTATGTCTACCTCACACTGTTGGAATACGTATTAGTTATACATATAGCCTACCTTAGAAGAATAAAAGCTAAGGAAAAAATAGATTATTAGACAAGGTCACTACTGTTTAATACTTAATACTTAATATATAACTCATGAATTCACAACACATCAACAGGCAGTGCCATTTTTACACACTTCAACACCCCACCACTCCACCTTGAAATGCAATATGCTGGACTCTCTCCCTGCACTCTTACACTAGCTCAGTCCTGCTGGACTACTGCACATTATTTTGTCTTTTCTGATTGTCTTTTGTATTAAAAAATACATTTTAATGCTGAATGCTAAAACTATGCATTTATCAAAATGCATACTTCCATGCAAAATCCATGCAAAATCCATTTTATGAATATATCTTAAAACATAGCCTACTTATTATTGTGTTTGTAATCAGTTGTTCTGTTTCCTATAGCCATGCCCTGTGTGCAAACCCAGATTGGAATCCTGCCCAATGACAATCTCAGCTCTGAGTTCTTAAACGCTGACCTTAATGCCAAACTGGTAATGGACATCAGTGACCAGAAGGACCAGCTGTCTGCTTCTTCGTTGCCCAGCATCAACACCTTGGTTGCCAGTGGCTACGTGGGGGAGTTTGATGCCTACTCCTGCAAGGTCACCTCCGCAGCCCCCGGCCCAAGCGTCTCCTTCAGCCCCTCGCCGGTAGCTGGCGGCTCCAGCCCTCACCAGAACCTCAAGCTGGATGATTTCCAGGTGTATGGGTGCTACCCAGGCTCCTTTGCGTTTGGCTACCTGGATGAGACACTGTCCTCGTGTGGCTCGGACTACTACCACAGCCCTGTCTACGCTGCTACCTCCCCGCCGACACCCAGTTACCAGCCGCCAGCCGCCCCCATCTGGGACGCCTTTAGCCCCTACTCCTCGGCCCCTTCGCCCGCAGCCGTTGAAAAAGCGGTTCTAGCTCATCAACTCTCCTTTTTCACCTTCAACCCCCCGACAGAGGAGATATCCCCCCTGGGCCAGAGGCAGGACCAGGCCACAGACGACCCCTTCTCCCTAGCTTGTCAGCAGCATGCATCCCCTCTCTGCACAGAGGACCACAGGGGTCTGGAAAGCCCTCGGTCGATGGAGGGGAACATGACGTCCCCTCAGACCTGCAGCCCGGGGGCCGGCGACGGCCGCTGTGCGGTTTGCGGGGACAATGCGTCGTGCCAACACTACGGGGTGCGCACCTGTGAGGGCTGCAAAGGTTTTTTCAAGGTACAGAGTGAGCGTTTCATCATATCACCGTTCATTAATAGCAAAGCTACAATTACTTAATTATCAATGATCTAACAGTTAATTTGTTTTATTGTCTGACAGCGCACTGTGCAGAAAAATGCTAAATATGTGTGCCTCGCCAACAAAGACTGTCCTGTGGATAAGAGGCGAAGAAACCGATGTCAATTCTGCCGTTTTCAGAAGTGTCTCAGCGTCGGAATGGTCAAGGAAGGTAACGTAACGTTTAAAACCGTGAAGGCCTTCAGTGACAAATATATGATAATGTGGCTCTGTGATCTGTAATGGCAGCTTGGTGAAACCAAAGTAAACCAAAGCAAAGGAATGACAGACATATGGAATTGGAGCTTTAGTGCCAGCTTTAGAAGATGGATGGAAACTGATACAGCAGCTGCTTTTCAACACAGAAGATGCAATGGCAGCTATAGGAGATCCACATAGGCACGCCTTGTAAGTCTCCTTTCCCTTGTTTCCTTTCTATCTCCCAGTTGTCCGTACAGACAGCCTCAAAGGACGCCGGGGCCGTCTTCCGTCTAAACCCAAGACGGTTTCAGAAGCTTGTCCCACCAGCCCTCCTGTTAACATCATAGCCTCACTCGTCCGGGCCCATTTGGACTCAAACCCAACCTTGGGGAAGCTTGACCACTCCAAGGTATGTACTGAGACAGGTCAGATAAACAAGCTTTTCCCCTTAGTGAACCAGAGGCAGGACAAAATTGGAGAACGTGTGACTCATCTGATTGTTACGCTCTTTTCTCTGACTTCTTAGTACCAGGAGACAGTGGTTAGTCTGTCGGAGAAGGAGGATTCAGGGGATATCCAGCAGTTCTATGACCTGCTATCTGGTTCCATGGACGTGATCAAGAAGTGGGCCGAGACCATTCCAGGGTTCACGGACTTCTGCAGCGACGACCAGGAGCTGCTCCTGGAATCTGCCTTCGTTGAACTCTTCATCCTTCGATTGGCATATAGGTTGGAAATCACTTGTAATCACTGCTTTCCACCACTTTGCTTTCCACCACTTGTACAAAAAGGAATCCCTTTGACTTTGAACATGTGTGCAGGTCAAGTCCCGAGAAGAGCAAGCTGATCTTCTGCAACGGCGTGGTCCTCCACCGCATGCAGTGTGTCCGCAGTTTTGGGGACTGGATAGACTCCATCATGGATTTCTCTCAGAACCTTCATCGTATGAATCTGGACGTGTCCTCCTTTGCCTGTCTCGCGGCCCTTGTCATCGTCACAGGTGAGACACACATTAATTCATTCATTCTCACCTCAATTCTCCCCGTTGCTGTTAGTTCATTGGAAATCAGGACCGCTTCAACAGTCATTTCTTTACACATAGATCGCCATGGCCTTAAAGAACCGAAGCGGGTTGAGGACTTTCAGAACCATCTAATCACTTGTTTGAGGGAACACATGAGCGGAAATGGATCGTACAATATCCGAACCCAACCCAACTACCTTTCAAGACTACTCGGCAAACTTCCTGAGTTGAGGACACTGTGCACCCAGGGCCTGCAGCGCATCTTCTACCTGAAACTAGAGGACCTTGTCCCCCCTCCGCCCATTGTGGAGAAAATCTTCATGGATACCCTACCCTTCTGAAAGACAAAAACGCAATATTGGATAAAGGGTTCTCACTTTTTTTAGTGCGGATCCAACCCTGTGGAAAAAAAGAGATAGGATGAAGACTGTTCTTCTTGGGTTCTTCTCTGCTTCCCCTAGGTCAACCCTTTCTATTACACTGGCTCGGTATGGCTTGGTGAAATGGTCTTGACCAGTATTGCCTTGGAATATCATACAGTACAAAGTACAAAGTACACGTACAAAGCAATTGTACGTGTTGATATATCAGCCCATTTCATTTTTTTATGGTCCGAAGAAAAAAGGGATTATCGTGTGTATTTGAAGAACGGTACTGTTTCGTTTTTGCTCAATCCAAATGGAATAGAAATGTGTGTAAAATGAAATTAGCTTATTACCAAAAGACATAATGAACATTTGTTTCAGAATTTCATCTTATTTACATGCCCCAAAAATACTAGCTGTAGAGATGGAGACACTCAACTGTTTATTTGCTTCTTATTTTAGACACAGTTAATGCAGGCCTTTCTTGTATTACAAACATGATTTGTCATGAAAGTGAATCTGCTGAAGGTCTCGGACCAAAGTTTACAATCATATTGTGCTATCAATTACAAACCATAAATCCTTAAATTATCCAAAATATCCCACAATGTAAAGTAAAGGCAGTTTGGTTTTCCCATCGGCCAGAGACCTATCATAAAACCAGCTCTCTAGATATTAAGCCTCATCTATTTTGTTTGCTAGCAGCAAAGATGAGCTTGATTTGAGAGCAATTAGCTATCTCCTGTCAAAGTCTAATTATTTCAGTCATATAGAAGGTGCATTGATGCCATTCTCCAACTCCATTCCAAACAGAACAGACCAAGGCCATCCGTTTAAACAGGCTACGAATCAATCCCATCCTTTGAATGTTTGTAGTACTCTCCGAGTCAGTCAGCAACCTGATTGTATGGTTTCCATTGTTAAACACAAGAGTAGGAAGATATCCACATTTCTGCCATTATAAACAGTTAGTTACAGTTACATACACAATCCTCTCTTACTTCCCCCTTACAAATGGATTTGTACTATTTTAAGTGACTAACAATACTTCTACTTACTTATGTTCGTAACTAATAATGAGATTATTTTTGAAGATTGAGATGTATTCATTGCCTAGTCCACTGACTGTTACACTGAAACATTCAATGACATAATTGTGTGTTTTGTTTTTGTAAAAAATTTCCTTAAGCTTCGTCATTATGTGTTGTCTTATACATTCTTCTCAATGGTCATAAATGCAGCTTCTATATATTTGTTTGTTTTTTTTCATCTAAAAAATAAATATACATGAAAGTAAGACATGAGCAGCTATAAACCTAAAATAAAAAACTTTTTTTGGGGCTACATCTGTATAAATCAAAAGGCTTTGAATGGGTTTGTAATATTTTATAGTCATCAAGAAGCTGTGTATAATATTTGAATAAAAATGACAAAATACACCATGGCTGGGTGAATTACTAGAATAAAATCTGTTAAAACATATCTGAACATTTTAGTTTCCTTCAGGTAAGAGTATCTACTATTGAGCAATACATATTTGTTTTTGGATAGATTAAATGCAGGATTTACCTGAAGCACATCATTTCATGCAATAACGTGTCAAATCAATGCTCTAATAAGGTGAAATTGACTCTGAGGCAAATACAAAAGTCGGACAAAGTGAAATGTTCTAATACAATACAGTTCTTGAAAATATTAAAACATATTTTAATGATTGTATTTCGTGTGTTGCGATATGAAACGTCAAGCTCAACCACAAAATAAGCATCCAATCATTGCCCCCTTGGAACACTTGTGTTCAACCCTAAACATGAAGCCCTCATTTCATGTGGGCTAACCTTTTGACAGAAAACATAGTTGACTGAAGCCTATGATATTTCATCACACACTGTGTGTTATTATGGGCACCGCATCCCGGTGGGGAGAGGGAGAGGGAGGAGGGGGGGGGGGAGGCAATCATGTCTTAATTATTCAATTAAGACATGATTGTTATTACACTAATAAGCTCTCCAATCCGTCCGGGCTTCATGTTAACCCCTGGCTGTTCCTCTAAGGGAGGGTGTGTACATCTTGAGAGAGTACCTTCTAATAACGACACCTGTTGAATTACGTTCAATTTAGTCAATCTCCTCACAGGCCATTTTTACCATGAATGATATTTTAATGATTTATTATTTCATTTTATGTTTGATTTATTTTTACTAGTATCAATATTTGAAATGTATTGCCAAACAAATGAGATGTGTCTCTGACAACATTTAGCCATGTCATGGTGCCTGTTGTGCTCACTCTTTTAAATATTTGCAGTTACAATGTTATTTCCAAAACAGGGAATATGCCATCTGGATCTACGACTGACCCTAATTCCTGACCTCCGCCCTGACATGCAACACGCTGGTTAGGGACCAAGGTCTAACATTACGGCCTGTTCACATGAGACAGTGACTTCTCCACTAAAATGTGTGGCAGTCATCATGATTTGCAACACAAACATACCAATATGTCTATTTCAGTATATGCTTGTGTATATTTTTGTGTATATTTTGTGTTGTTTAATGTAAGTCTTAATGCAAGTCTATCTAACGGAGGCATTGTGCACTCGTAGGAAAGAGAGAGAGAGAGAGAGAGAGAGAGAGAGAGAGAGAGAGAGAGAGTGAGAGATGATAGCTGGAGAGGATATTGTTGTTCCAGAGGGAGGAAAGTTAATAGTTCTGCTTGTGGGGAAGCACCTGTCGTTTATTGATGGACTAGGCTGTAAATAACTTGTCTTGTGGGTATTCCTCAGCTTCTTCAAATAGAACTCACACTCTTAATGTTAGAATATAATATACAGCACACACTCTTAATATCATAATATAATATTACAATGCACACACTCATTGTTTTTTTTGTCCAATAAGATTCATAGTTGTGCAAAGTTGTGCAATTCATAGTTGGGACATTGGAAACTGTAAATCAAAAGGCTTAATACTGCCTTTCAATTCCTTGGAATCAATGTTGCTTTATGTTAGGCCAATACATTAATTAGTTCTCCTGCAAATATACGTTTAATTACACAATTACACATTAAACAGATTGTTTGTAATGTGGGTGTGCATATAATTTATATATGGTTGAATTTGGAAAACACTCTGTCAGTGTATTTATAGCTGGTCATTGTTGAGCCATGGAAACCTCTGTAATTGGATCTGCCCTCTCTCACTAACAGAGTCCGGTGATAAATGTTTTGGCAGACTTTGCTGGCCATGCCAACCCTGTGATAACTCCACCACCCATATCAGTTTCTTAAGCTCTTAGTACATACAGGATTATATTCATAAATAAGTAGTAAACCCACTGCACTATGGCCCTATAATGCACTAAGGTGTGTATGGATAGATGGATATAGGACACTGGTAAAGGCCCAGTCTGTATAGAGAGTCTAGAAAGAAAGAATGAAATCAGTGCTTCGTAACGTATTAACCGATAGCTCTAGTAAAGGTAGGGCTACATATACTTTGACATGCTCAGTAATAACCTTCTTCCCAACAGGTATCTGATTAGCAGGCTTGATTTTGTTTTCATTTTCTCCCCACTAGTTTACTGCGTGAAATATCCCCTAAATCACGTCTAATATAATCACTGAGGTAATATTTGCAGTAATGTATTTGTGAGATGATTGTACAAAAATGCTATTTGGATATTTGGATACGTCCATTATCACAGTTGATGCATTTCATTCGTAATGCTGTTGAGCACTGAAAACAGTGGAATGAGCACATATGGAAAGGCAGAGGAAAAGTGAAATATGTTATTATTGTCCATGAAAGTTATTGTTGAAATGGCAACCAGCCAGAAACAAACACTACAAACTATAAAGATAAAGACTTTTGGTACTGTCATCTACCTCACACACACACACACACACACACACACACACACACACAGACACACATACACACACACACACACACGCTCTCTCTCTCTCTTTCTTGTTACCATTATGTCTCTTTCTCTCTCTCTCTCTCTCTATCGCCCTACCCCTCACTCTCTCTCTCTGGCCTACTCACTTGTGAAGTTGGGAACGTAACTCTGCTCAGTAGGAGAACATGAGAATGTTACAATTATAAAACAAGATTGACAGAATGACTAGTGTTGCACTGGCAGATGCCAGTTTTTGGCGTGCTGCCTAGAAGTTATTCGCAGCACCCCACACACACACACCCCTACCCCCCAACACTGCAGTGTGCACACACACACACACACACACACACACACGCGCACACACACACACACACACACACACACACACACACACACTTGTGCATGCGTGCACACACACGCGCACACACAGAAAGAAAGAGAGAGAGAGAGAGCGATTTGAGATGGACAGAGATTGGTATCACTGGGGAGGTGGTGGGGTGTAGGAGGGCAGGTTGGTTATGAGGGTGGGGTGCAGGGTGAGCGTGGTCACGGGGGTGGGGCGAGGTGGGGGGGTGGGGGGGGGGGGTTGTGAAGGTCAAGGTCAGAAGACTCTCCAGCGGAGTACCCACTGCAGCAGTGCCATGCACATGGACATGTGACACGACAGCGACATCAATCAACAGGTACGATGCCTAAAACGCACGTAGATAGGAAATGTTTGGCATCCTCCGATCGTAAATGTGTAACGGTATTCCTGCCATGCTTCTGTCTGCCCATCGTTTGACGGGGAGAACATTTACTATAACCATTATGTGCTAGAGAGTCGTTTACCAGTAGGCCCACTCTGAGTGCTATGAGGAGGGTCCTGTCGGCTCCTGTGGAAACATGAGATCAGTGGACCTTCAACCAGAGCCTTCACACAATGTGGTGGCGGAGAGGCAGGGGCCCCGCCACAGAGATGGGGCTCTTTCACCACCGTAGTGCAGGGTCACGAGGCGAAAGACTCCAACTGGATGGGATCCGTTAGCGTTGTTATATAACAAGACACGCGCTCCCACAAGCGAGACGGCAGTTTGCACCCTAAAGACATGATGATGAAGAGGATGGGTGGTTGGCTTGCTTGCCTTGGCACCAGGAATTTCCTTCTATTTTTATATCCGGCCACATCTGACACATGACTGAACTCCCTAACCTACCCAAGTACGTACACACATGATCCCAAAGTCGTTTCAGCTGAGTACATTTGCCTGTCACGAAGAGTCAAGGAGTGACGAGATATGACATGTGTTAAAAATGTTCCTAAGTTAAGTTAAGTAGGCCTTAGGCCTACTAACTACTAATAGGCCAACTACAGGTAGGCCTATTAAGTATTACTAAGTAGGCCGAGTCTACTTGTATGTTTATAAAGGTTGGGCATGTTGAATGTAACTTTATTTATTTATTATTATTATTATTTATTTATTTATTTATTTATTTATTTATTTTAAATATCTAGGCCTACATGATACCCCTCTAAAAAAAATCCTGTTTTTTTTCTAAGCAAATTGAATTTGAAGAAACAACAGCAACATCAAACATAATGAGATTCATGCGATTCACATTAGCCAGATGGTATACATTCAGTTGTTACTATTATATAGAACTTTAAACACTATTTACAGCTCACTCATTCAATATCTGCTGTTTTGCACTTCCATGTATGCCAATGACAGTATCAAAGGCATTCATCAAAACTTTTAAAACACAGATTTGTATTGAATTGATATGGCCTACTTATTTGTCATTGTATCAGTTTGGAGCTTTAATTTTGTAAGCAACCAGTTATACTTCATTCCAGGCCAACTCTTAATTCACTCTTTTTATTTTGACATGTAAAATACAGTACTTTGGAACTACTATGTCGTTTTTGTTCCATTCTCTTGATTTTGTTCCGTCCATAGTAATAAATTAATTGTACTGCTATATACTATCATTATACTGCTGTTTTAGCACGTCACATCTGAGCTTTTATTTTGAAGAAAATCGGTAGGAATCCAAACGTTTGGGAAGTTGACGTCATCTTCACAGTTTGTTTGTAGTTGAGTTCACTGCACTGCCTTTCTGGAAGTCTTGCCCGACTAACCTGTAAGTAGCTTGCATTTCAAATTGTAGTGTTTTGGTGTTATATTGTTTCATAAGACTCGATATATCGAAGTGACAACAATAATTCTTGTTTCGTCCTCACAAAAAAAATGGTCAAATCATTCAAAAAAAGTGTCACTGCTGGAAATCAAAGCCACTTAAAGACTTATATACACTGTTTATTTGGCAGGGTGTTTACTTTCAGGATAGGTTTCGTCTAAAGTAGGCCTACAGTAGGCTCATTTTTACCTTGCAGTAGGTTAGCAGGCTGTGTTTGTGCAAAGTATGCCAACATGTCCTATGTTACTTTGTCACCATATACAAAAACATCCCTTAAAATATATGAAAACAATACAGGAAAATAAAGCTAGTTACCATTTGCTGAATTAGAATGAGACTGCAAACATACATTCAAGTGCCATTTGGCGAGAAACAACACAGTAAGACAGAACTCAATTCTGGGAGTTCCCTTTTTTGCTCCAAAGACCTTTCGTTTCCTTGTTTTACTTCCTCATGCTTCACCTCTTCTCTTAGAATATGTAATCTCTTTTCAAATGCTTCTCATGAAAATATACTATTAATACTATTAATGCAAAACAACAACAACAATAACCTTATTATAACACAATGTTAAAGCAAGTCAGTATCTGCACAGATGTGTTACTGTGATATGTTGGTGTGTTTTATTAGAAGCAGGTCCCAGTGGAGATGGAGGATGCGTACAATGATCTCTACAGGGAGTTTATTCTCCTCAGGTCAACATGCATACAGCAAGCAGCTCTGCTGCAGAAACTTTCAGGGGAACTACACAAACTGCAAGGTTTAAATGGTACATTACATGTATATAACAAACATGTATATACATTACATGTATGTAACAAACGTGTATTTACATTACATGTATATAACAAACATGACAGTTGGGCTTCACTACTTCTCTTGTTGATTCATGTAGCGATTTCTTGAAATTGTCAACTGTTAAATTGTTAAACTCTTAAATTATTAAAATGCCAAATGATGAGTACTCACTTCGCTATTCATTTAAGAAAAAGAAAAGAACATTTTATTTGAAAATTGGATCTGTCTTCGCCAATACCGGACGCTGCAGGTGTGACCACATTCCCTGCGCTGCTTTTTGAAGATATGGGGAAGCTTAGTCTGAATGTGCCCCATCAAAGAAAAACCAACAAAGAAGAAGGAGGAGGAGAAAGCCCCCAACTCGCACCTCCAGCCGTCAGCAGCGCTGCTTTCTACAAAGCCCTTCAGAGCGGAGAGAGTAGAGCAACGCAGCCGTACGGGGTACGAGTCCCTCTGTGTTCTTTATGACCTTTGATCTCTTCCCCTTTGGGGGGCCAGATAGTCTGGTGGTCAGGGTCCAAAATGTACTTTTAGTCTTTTAACTTCCAGAGTGTAAAAAATCGACAGGCCAAGCAATTGTTTTAATATGTAACCCTGCATGTTTTGTACCTGCCAACTGGTCAACTCTATCAGACGTTGGCTGGTGGCAGGTGTTCATTTTGGACCCTGCCGGTGGTTATGGTATTTGAGTCCCAGCCGAAAGGTTCTGGGTTCAAACCCTCATCTCCGCAGTCTACCTGTAGCCATCCTTCAGCAAGATGCAAAAACCTTATCTGCTCATTAGTGATGTACATTCTTGCTTTGGATAAATGCATCCGCTAAAATGACTAAATAGTATAAATACTAAATACTACATCATTGTAAATACGGCATCATCTCAGTGACTGTGTGTGTGTGTGTGTGTGTGTGTGTGTGTGTGTGTCTAATGTCTCGTGCTCTGCCTGTCAGATGGCCAATCAGCTGGACTCCTTCCTGTCGTGCTCTGCCTGTCAGATGGCCAATCAGCTGGACTCCTTAGAGGACAGCGAGGTGCTGCTCCCCAGCGGTGGGGCGTTCACGTCCGAAATGGAGCTGCAGTCCCGGGAGTGTGAGTTCTGCCACGCCGTCTTCCCCGGAGATACGGCCACCCGGGGAGAGATCCTGCGACACCTCGACACGCACATCACCTAGCAAAACACACATCTTCGTCCTGTTCTCCGCATCCTCTTGTGTCTGTGATGTTGCGTAAAAGAGAGCTTACTTGAGTTTTTTTCTTCTTCTGTACATTAAGAAATAGCTCATCAGATGAGTTTACTGCAAATTCGTGCTTTATTTTTGTGGCTTTTTTCTATTTACTCCAATTTGGATTGTATGCTTTGATTGTTCTCAACTTGTAAGTCGCTTTGGATAAAAGCATATGCTAAATGACCTGATGATCTGGATAATGTCGTACTAAATATGTGTATCAAATATATATATATTTTTTTGACATTGTTAGCTCAGTGCACTAAAAAGCAGCGAGTACTATTTCGCTTAGCTTTGGTTTTGCAAACTGTTTTGATAGGGTTCCAACCACAATGATGCTATTTTCTTCTCAATCCTCTGTTTTACAATGTTTTCAACAATGTTTTCAACCATGTTATTATATTGCTGTGTTTTATTTCTACTTCTGGGTTCCTGTGTTGTTTTTTTTACATACATTTTTTTTTTAAACCTGAAATAATTGCTGTGGAATATGAATAATAATTTTAAAAAAAATCCCTAAAACATTATTGGTTTGCATTCTGTTTTAAAGACATGTCATGCAGAATTGTGTCTCAACAATCTCCTTGTGGACGACCCAACAGAGGAGGGCTGTGTGTGTGTGTGTGTGTGAATATGTGCATGCTTCTCTCTTTGTCGTTATATCCGTTCCTGTGCCGGTAAGATAGTAGGCTTATGCAATGTATTATTTCAATGAGACACAGACCTTAATTGGTTACTCTGCAATATAATACATGAATTAAAACAA
>OOFB01030602.1:2339-13092 GCA_900323305.1 Trachyrincus murrayi
CACACACACCCCCCCGCCCGCCCACCCCCACCCACACACACACACACACCCCCACACACACACACACACACACACACACACACACACACACACACACACACACACACACACACACACACACACACACACACACACACACACACACACCACATACACACACACACACACACACACACACACACACACACATATGAACAGCATACACACAAACACACACACACACACACACACACACACACACACACACATACACACACACACACACACACACACACACACACACACAATGCTCCACGGACATGACTCACTTATAACTACCATGGGGCCCAAGCTGTTTACATGTGAAGTTTAAAGTATTTTTCTCAGATAACTGTGTTGTTTTGTTCTTGTGTTGTTGTGTTGTTTTATGTTGTTGTTTTCGATTGAGCCTGTCAATGTCTTGATATTGTCTGAACTTGTTAGCTCTTTTCTCTGATGTTATTTGACTGATGCAGTATTGTGTTAACAGTAATATAGTCTGCTTTGAAAAAGCAGTCACATCTATCCTCCGTGGCACATGTTCATCGGTAACACTTCACAATAAGGGTACATTCATTTACCATTAATTAACATTAGTTAATGCAGTAATAAGCATTAACTAACAGTTAATTAACACTTAACTAATGTTTACTAATGGTGTTCTTGTTAACTAAAGTATTAATGTATGCATTATTTAATAGCCCACTACCCACTCTAACCCTAACCCCTTTGCTAATGCTACATAATAATGCTTATTACTGCATTAACCAATGCACACTTATAGTATAAGTGTTCATTTTGGACCCTGTAGGTAACGTCCCTCCCTTATTTGACACCCATCTGTGCGTTTCCCGGCTCTGCGCAGGTGTGTAACAACGAGGCGACGTGCACCTGTGACACCACGTGGGCGGGGACCGACTGCAGCATGCCAGACCCTCCCAAGGAACCCGAAGCCACGGAGGATGAAGGCCCCAAGGGTAGGTTTACGCTCCTCTGTCCGCACGCCGTCTGCCTGCTGCCATACAGGCCCAGGAATAACACGACTGAGTTAAAATGTAGCTCTCAGCTATTGTAGCCACATTGCCAACATTGTAATATGTTGTATTGCAATATTGCAATGTTCCTTCCTCACACACTCTCTCTATTATGTCTCAGCTAACGTAGATTAACGGAGGATATGAAAAGAGGCTGGGAGCTGAAATGTGCCTTCCGTCAGTGGCAGGCTGGTATATGTCTCCCTAACAGAACGCGGACAAGCCATTGTTCACTTCGCAAAACCTCTCAAGTCTCTGATTTGTCGTACATCAGACGAGCAGGACGCCAACGTGTTTTGTATCCCATGCTGTTTATATGTATTCATGTCATAAGCATTAGCTTAGCTCTGTGAAGCTAGAGACGTTAACGGGATTCAACAGGAATTTAGCACAGCGGGGTATGTGATATGTGATATGTCAGCGGGGCTGGGGGGGGGGGTGTTACTGGAGGTGATATAGGGATATAGGGAGGTGGGCACACTGTGGGAGGTCGTTTAAATAAGAAAGGTATTAGGGTCTGCCAACCAGGTGGACAGACAGAGAGGCGGGCAGACACAGTCAGACAGGTGAGCAGACAGACAGAACAGAGAGACAGGCAGGGGAGCAGACGGATGAACAGGCAGGTGAGCAGACAGACAGACAGACAGACAGGTAGACAAGCAGACAGACAAGCCGACAGACAGACAGCTACAAGGTCGCGGTGTCACCGTCTCCATCCCGTCTGGTGCACACGCCTGCTGTTGTGATGTTGTTGCCGGGGCGAAGGAAATAACGCTGCTTTTCCCTCCACACAGCGGGCGTGACCACAAACAGCCTGATAGGGGCAGTAGCAGGGACCATTCTGGCCCTGGGGGTGATATTTGGAGGAACAGGGTGGGGAATAGAGTAAGCATATTTAACCCTCTCACGGCTCTTCTCCTCATAGTACTGGTGCCTCAGTGTGCGGGCGGTCCCGTGAGCCGGCCTGAGCCCGCGTGTGTGCGTCCCGGTGGCTTTGTGTTTCCCGTGTGTTTCTCTTCTGGTGGTGACCATATAACCGTCATGTGATTGGTTGTTCTCAGTGTCATGCGATTTGGTCAATGGATTCCCAACCCCCCTCCTTCCCTCCCTCCCTCTTTTTATATCTTTCCTTCTCATTGTTCCCCCAGATCTCTCCCTCATTTCTGTTTTCCCTCCCCTTCCCTCTTCTCCTCCTCCTCCTCCTCCTCCTCTTCCTCCTAGTCGTCATGTGGTGGTTCCTGTGATCCTCTCCCTTCTGGGGCATGTGGGGCGTTTAGATCTAGGAGACAGTCTGGACGCCTTAGTGTCCTTTAGGAGAAGGCTGACCCGGCCAACTCCTAAAGACACACACACACACACACACACACACACACACACTAGACACACACTCACACTAGACACACACACTAGACACATACACACACTAGACACACACACACTACACACACACACACACACACACACACTAGACACACACACTAGACACATACACACACTAGGGTCATTGGCACTGCGTCAGAGGCAGTTGCTATGCCGACACCACTGTCTGTAGTTGTATTCCACCTGTACAAACCAGACTGCCAAACAGTCGGCAGTGACGTAGACCCGGTGCACCCGACCCGTCCATTACCTTACTCCCACCGCATTAGAATCACAGCACAGCGAGAGGCCTGAACGCATGCGACATCTTCAGCCCTCGGTTACTTGACTGTAAACAGGGTTCTGTGTTGTTTCTTTGACCTGTGTTCTGTTTTCTGTGTGGAGGTGGTCGTTGTTCAGCGTTACGTGTTGACCGGTCGATGAGTGAGTGAATAAGTACGGCGACTCATGTCTTCCCCCCCCCGCCATCCCTCACCCTCCTCCCCATCCTCCCCCCCCCCACCCACCCATAACCCTTCCACAGGTCCTAGTGCCACCAATCTTATTATTGGCTCCATCGCCGGGGCAATCCTGGTGGCGGCCATAGTGCTCGGTGGGACCGGATGGGGCTTTAAGTAAGCAACACGTCGCATGCCATCTCCTGCCGTGACTTTAGCATCCCTGCTGCTTCCAGACACCAGCGTTTGAGCTCCTGCTACGGAATACAGGCCGAGGCACACACACACACACACACACACACACACACACACCTTCCCTCACACACCTTCACACACAGAAACAGTCAGAGAGAGAGAGAGAACCTATACAGAGGTCTACAGTTCGGATTATGGTCACATGACCAGGGAGACGTTCCGCTGTACTTAGGAAAATGATGAACAAAGTGAATGTTATCTTGTCTTCCGTGGAAGAACAGAGGGTAGGTGTGTTCTTCTGTAGCAGGACCTCAAACACAACGGCTGGGTAGCGCTCACAGCTTGTTCAGCATGTCCACAACTAAAGCTTCCGAACAAGATGTTTTGAAGCAGAGGAGATTATTGCAACTTTGACCTAGCCGAGCGAACTGCTTCACCAATGTTCTGTATACAATAAATAACAACGTCATAGTTGCGTTGTAATCTCCTGTTTCTGAAATGCTGCTATATCTATGGCCGATTTCCAGTTTGTGCGTCGCTAGAATGTGAACACGGATCAATTCAACGTTACAGCGATTACTTCATGGCTTAACTTTAGCCTGTTGGGTTGCGCATCATAAAATAAATAGTTCTCATTGAACCACTGACTAGCCACGGCCACTAGCGCATGCAGCTTAGCAACGCATCATGAAAGGATGGAAGAATAAAAACATATAGAGGAAATGTTTTGTTTTTGCATGCTGACTTGGTTGATTTCAAAATGGTCAGTTCACTGCACAAAGGCTGAGCCCAACCCAGAATGACCTGGGTCACCATGCTCTTCATCGTCATCATCATCTTCCTCCTTTTCTCAACGACACCACTGCTCACGGGGGAGAGAGTGAGTGCAATGGTGGGCAAGAGAGAGAGAGTGAGCGAGAGAGAGAGTGAGAGAGAGAGAGAGAGAGAGGAGAGAACGTGATAGAAAACGTGAGAGAGAGCGAGAGAGAGAGAGAGAGAGAGAGCGGGAGAGAGCGAGAGAGCGAGAGAAAGCAAGAGAGAAAAGGAACATTTTGTCGGCCATAGCCTTTGAGCCATGGTCGGCTGCATCACCGCCTCAGACGGCCAGACTCTGCCCTTGAGCAGAGCAGGACTCTGGGAGCTGCCCCGCCCCCCCTTCCTCCTCCTCCTCCTCCTCCTCCTCCTCCTGCTCCTACTCCTCCTACTCCTCCCCACCCACACCAGCTGACATTGCTGCCTGCTTCACAGACCTGGTACAGACACAGCGCATTGCACTGCATGACCCTCGCACAGCAGCTATAGCATGACGGACAGATAAAGACGGCCCACAACACACCACAGTACGGGGAGGTTACCCATAACTTGTTGTTGTTGTTCTTCTTCTTCTTGTGCAATGGCCGCTGTTGTCCCCACTGTTGTGCTCGTGTCCGTGGGTAGCGGCTGCCTCTGGTTGTTGTTGCTGTATATATGTTGTATATATATATATATATATATGTATATGTTTATACATATTCATATACACCGTATATATATATACCCTCTTTCCTTCCTCTATAGAAGAACATTTTATGTTGACTTTCTCCTCCCAGGTGGTTGTGTCTCTTGCGTCCAAATGGTAACGAGGATGTGTCCTCGTGTTCCTCTTGTGAACACACACACACACACACAATAGGATTGTCTGCAAGTGTGCATTTGAGGGGGTGTATCCAGCGGTTGGGGGTCAGGGGTCACATGATACAATATTCCTACACAGCACGTCTGGGTGATGGTTTTCATTCAAACTAGATCTCGTCATATTTTCCCCATGTGAATATCGTGGGTTGACAATAAGAGAAAATACCTGAATCAATTCTTTGAATTATATACATGTTTTTTCCCCAAAGGAAAATGAAACATTGACCACAGGGGTGATCTAAAAAAATGATCTTTAAAGTTTTTTTACAATACACGTTTTTAGATAACTTTTATATATTTGTTTGAAAGACAAAACCCTCTGGCTGCTTGCAGACATTGCTGTATCATAAGGACTTTTAATCTTCTCATCGTCTTCAGATTGTCATAAACTATGTTACGCAATCGTGGAAGGAATTGAATGTCATAATTTCTATTTAATATCTGATGAAATGCTAAATGTATTTTACAATACACTAACTAGCATCATTTAGTGGCCATATCAGACCATACACCTGAAGAGATGAGAGCGGTTGTTTGGTCCTGGTTACGCTAGCTGTGTTACACACACACGCCAATGTGACCGCGATCGCTAACTATCTCTTTACCTGTCTTCTCTCCATCGCCACGACGACCGAAGGAACGTGAAGAAGCGACGGTACGACCCCAACGCTTCGGCCATCTAAACCCCGCCTCCTCCTCCTCCTCCTCCTCTGCCCCGCCCCCCTCGATGGGAGGTGGTGGCGCTAGGAGAGAGGGAGCCTCCTCTTCCTCTTCCTCCTCCTCCTCCTTCACGAGGGTTCCCATTGGCTGGCTCGGGGGCCAGCCGGACTGCCCTTCGGCATTAGATTTACTTGAAGTAAAAAATATAAAAAAAACACACACACACAAGAGGATAAAAGAAATAGCGGACATTTTAAAAATACCATTGTAGTGACGTAGAACTGCAGCCTCTTAAAAACCCGCACCCCTCCCCTCCCTCCCTCCCTCCCCTCCCTCCCCCCCACCGCCACCACCACCACTCCTCCTCTTATCTCTCTCACCTGGCATGACTCCCCTCCACACACACACACAAACACACACACACACACACACACACAGCTCTCTGCTCCTCCTTCGCTACCCCTTGGCATGAGGGCGAGACTCTGCATGGCTACACAACGCTATCGATATACCGCAAACAAACGAACACAAAAAAATTAAGTATATATATATATATATATATATATATATAAATATATATCAAGGGAGAGGAGAAAGGGAAAAAAAATATGAATCACGTGCCCAAGGAGATCCGCTTTTCATTAGTAAACAAGCCCATCTAAAGTCCTAAATACTCCATAGCTTTGTTACTTGACTTATATAGGTGCCGTATATTAGATGGTCTAGGAGGCAGAAGATAGGGATGGAAGAACACATACACATAGCACACACACACGTACACACGCGTTGCCAGACTGTATATATACAAATAGGGGAAAAGAGAGGTTCCTGTGTGGATATGATCAGCATGTTGTATAGCTGGTGTGGCCGTGGACAGACGCGTGGATTATGACGACGGCCAACAAGCTGGTAAAATACTCACAGGTATTTGGCATTTTGAGGAAGTGCTGACATGTTGCATAATGCAGGTCAAGGGTCATATTGAGTAGGATTAACAGTAGTCGTATCGACGGGGGGAGGGAAAGATATCCGACATATAGAGCTTGGGGGCACAGTGACTACACAGAGGTCAGGTTCAGAGGTCAGAGGTCAGATTAATAAACCAACGCCCCTCTCTTCCCCACCAACATGTCCTTCCAATGGTAAGTCAAAAGCCAAAGAACCAATCACCGGAACGTATGGATGTTGTTGCACGAAGAGCACTTTCCCCACGCCAGCCCCGTCCTCTCTCTTCTCTGTGTCTGTTTCCCAGCGGTGCCTCCCACTGGGTTCTGGACCGATAAAGTCTGTCCACGCAGGCTTACACCTGGCCAATCAGGTGCCACTAAAACAGCCCTCACCTCCACTACACCCTGTATACTGGCTTGGCCTTGGGCTCTCATTAGATTCCTCACTAGAATTGAAGTTCCGCTGTACTGGTGGTTACGCTGCATGCATTCACAATAGTGGGCTTAATGATTCTATAAGGGAGTGTCTCGAATTCTGAATAATACGCTTCAAAAGGTCGGTGCATGTCCACGAGGAAACATTTAACTTTTATTTACTATGCAAAGAAAGATATTGCACAAACGTCTGGGTTAACGATATTGATATACACGTTGAAATACGAAACCCTCTGCTAATTAGCTACACTTTTGTATTCTGTCATTTCCTCATCTTTTATTTAGCTTTAACGTTAATAACAAAAAGTTAATAGGAATATGAATAATAATAATGATAAAAAATAATGAATCCATATATCATTGAAAATCAACAGAGCGTTCTTTTACATTTCTTGAATGAGAAAGCCATGTTTGTGTGTTTCTCATCTAATGTGAATCCATTTTTAATCCGACACACTGCACAGTGCCTGTACATACCGAGGCCTGGACAGGTGCAGGTCTTTGATTTGCAGCCCAGCTGATATAGTTGGTGTGTTTCAGGTGCTGGTACAGCACCCGCATTGTGTAAAATCTTCCATCTAATTACTCATCATCATCATCATCATCATCATCGTCATCATCATCATCATCATCATTATTATGTCCCTGTCACTGCATCATGTACAGTTGAACCAATGAATAAACCATGTATTTTACCCCTGTGGTCTCTGTCCTCTGTTGGGCTTTTAAAACGCAATGTGCTGAATAGTCAAGTGAAAACAAAAGACAAAGTCTATCCAAAACAAATTACTGTCACTATATTACATAATTGCATTTCAATTGTACTAATAATCCAAAAAACACTCAAAGTGGTATGCTTGTAGCTTCTAAAATAGCATAGTAATAGTAATTATTTTCTCTACTGGCGTACGCTATCTGAGATGGCTGGATGGTTGGTTTTATTAGCTGTGACTGAACTATAACTGTTATACCTACTCATTATTATTATTACATTAAACTCATTATTATTGTTATATACTATTGATATTATTATTATTATTGTTTATCATACTCAAACACACACACACACACTCTAGGTTCCTATTGTACACAATACACACCAGTGGTTCTCAACTGGTGGGTCGCGACCCATTTTGAGTGGGTCTCGGAGCATATGCCAAACCTTAATCTTTAGAAAGAAGCCCATGAATTAACTCATGTTACTAAACTTAATTCATGTTTCAATGGCTTGCTATTTCATTGAGTTCAGTCCCAATTGTGGCAGCTTTTTGTTCTCTCCATGTTTTTAACAGTACATGAAGACATTGTTGATTACTGCAATACTGAGGCTGGACCAGTTGAGAACCACTGCAATATACATACTTATACTAACCCTATCTATATTTCTTAACAGCATCTTAAAAACCCACAGTTTTTACACTTATTATTAACCCTAGGTTGTTTCAATATTTATCCTATATATATATATATAATTAAATTGTATCTATATCCAGTAGATCTTATCCATTATCCCTTATACACAAACAGATATGGCGAATTGTGTATACATGTAATAGATAAAATACAAGATTATATCAGCCACTTTCCATGATACTATGTAACCTGGTTCTACCAGTCTATATATTCATTATTGTATACGTTTCGTATGGCAATAGTGTCTTATTATAATATAAATGTGACTAATCTTACATTAAAAACATAACATTTAACAAGACAACATGAGCATGGGATACAAAGTCTTAGTATTAGTCTTTGCTTATAGTATTAGTCTTTGCTTATATATATTATATTATATATACAGTTAGGAGTCTATATTTTATTTGTTAAAACATTTTGGATACAACATACCAATGACAACTATAATTAAAGCTGCTAGCAGCCTCTAAAGGTATTCACACGCCGAGCCCAGCGACCACCACCCCAGCTGTGGTGTAATTAGATCTGCGTAATGGCAAGGTGCATTATGGGAGGGGCTAAAGGGGATGCGCGGGATATGTTAAGGCAGAACTGTATAGTAGCCAAGCGGGTGACATGTGTTCGAGAGGTTTCAATAAACTATCCAAAAGATACACCCTTGATGTTATTGCCCACAAACCAGAATAATACCACATGGTGTCAGAAGCGTGACTTCAAGTGAGTGTAGAGAGGGTAGTTTGCCGTGTTTGGAAGAAGTTTGGTCGTGAGTTGTAAAACGGTGCTAGCTAGGCTATATGTCAACGGACGAAGCTGTCGGAGGACAACGAGCTGGTCCGAGTCCACAACAGGCCGGAGCAGCCGCGGAGATGGCTCAACCACCACCCGTGCCGGTGCCCTGTGCTACATTCAACATCCAGCCACCGGAGCCGTTTGACTTCACCAAACCCCCAGAATGGGAAAAGTGGATACGGAGGTTTGAGCGCTTTCGTCAGGCTAGCAACCTCCATACTACTACACAGGCGAACCAGGTGAACACTCTTATGTACTTTATGGGAGACGAAGCGGACGATGTTCTGAAAGGACTGAATTTATCCAACGCTCAACAACTACAGTATGACGCAGTTAGAGATGGATTTCTTGCGTTCTTTGTTGTAAAGAAGAACGTGATATATGAAAGGGCACGTATTAATGAGGAAGCAAGGAACAGGTGAAACCGTCGATTCTTTTGTGACCGCATTGTATACCTTGGCTGAACACTGTAACTACGGAACTCTGCACGACGAATGGATGGATGGTGGACTTAACGATCAACGACAGAAAGGTCAAATTCAAAATAGACACTGGCACTGATGTGACTGTTATCCCTGACTATGTGTTTAATACTGTATTCAAAGGTGACATTCCGAAACTTCAACAATCAAAGAGGCTGTTACTAGGACCAGGATGCACTCCACTGGATGGCCTGGGGGTCTCAAACATCACGCTACGGAAAGGAGGACAGCAGATACAAGAGGATGTGTATGTGATAAGGAACCTGCACACAGCGCTACTAGGCAGACCCGCCATCACCCAGCTGGAGCTGGTGGCAAGACTCGACACCGTCGACCTGGAGACACTGAAAAACAGTTATCCAAAGCTGTGCAGCGGTCTTGGCCTTGTACAGACGCCTTACACCATCAAGCTGAAACCTGGGGCGGAGCCATTCTCAATGAAGACACCGCGACGGGTGCCTCTTCCACTGATGCCAAAGGTGGAAAAAGAACTTGAGCGCATGGAGAGGATAGGAGTTATCAGCCGGGTAGAGGAGCCCACTGAATGGTGCTCAGGCATGGTAGTAGTAGCGAAAAAGTCAGGAGAGCCTCGCATATGTGTCGATCTCACAATGCTAAACAAGTAAGTGTGTAGGGAGAAGTTTATACTGCCTTCGGTAGAGCAGACTCTAGGCTCACTAGCTGATGCTCAGATCTTTAGCAAGCTAGACACAAATATGGGCTTCTGGCAAATACCGCTAGCCGAAGAATCAGCTAAACTGACGACCTTTATTACACCATTCGGAAGGTTTTACTTTAGTAGGTTACCCTTCGGGATTGCATCGGCACCCGAGCACTTCCAGAATAGAATGGTCACAGAGGTGGAGCATGCGGGTTATCGGTCGCAATCAATTAAGCCATATCTTATTTTTTATTCGCGGACCCCGCAATCCGTGGACCGGAGTCCGGAGTTTGAAAAGCCCTGTTATAAACCATAAACATTAAATAAGTGTCTCATGTAATAATAAAAGTATATTGATTGATCATCTGAACGGAGCCAGGTTGATACCTGAAACTAAAGGTAAGCCGTTTTTGTCATAAAACTACCTTTGGGCTTTTTAACATTTGGAATAGAATGTCCCCAAAACATTAAATAAAACGGAGCATTATATGAATGAATCTCAAGGCGAATGACTAGAGATGTTACACAGCCTGTTTCTTCCTCGTTCTTACCGTGTTGTTTGATGCAGGCTTTATAAACGCGGACAACCCGGTGAAAATATGACTTCATTACCAAGGTTGGAATT
>OOFB01030610.1:0-13907 GCA_900323305.1 Trachyrincus murrayi
GTACAGTTGTGTGTCATCCGCATAACTATGGAAACATACATTGTGCTCTCTGATGATGTCACCAAGTGGCAGCATGTATAGTGAGAATAATAATGGACCAAGGCAGCTCCATTGTGCAACCCCAAAGCAGTTGTCATGTTCCTCAGACACATGGTCTCCAAGACTGACGTGGAACTTTCTCCCTTTGATGTATGTTTTGAACCAATTTAACACACAGTCAGAAAGACCAACCAACTTTTTGACGATTGATTAGGATATCATGGTCAATCGTATCAAATGCTGCGCTTAGGTCTAAAAGGATAAGAATTGAGACCTTATTTTCGTCAGAGTTTAGTCTGAGGTAGCTGATTATTTTAGTAAGAGCAGTTTCAGTGCTGTGGTATGTTCTAAAGCCTGACTGAAACTCGTCTAGGATATTATGTTCTTTTAACCTAATATGGATATTAGGTTAAAAGTAAAACTTGCACACCGTCTGCGATTTTTTCTTATTATATTTCAAGCTGTCACTTACTATCTTCACCGACAGGGGTGACTCAAACCTGCCCCATGGGTAATGGCACTATGAGTACTACCTCACCCATATGACATTTTTGTCAGTCACTATTGATGAATATGAATGAAGGACATAGTGCGTGTGTGTGTGTGTGTGTGTGTGTGTGTAGTTGGTTAGCTGGTTGTGTGTATTCAGGACAAGTGAGTCATCCTCCAGACAGGACTTCCCGGCCTCTGCATTCCCGCTCTGAGGTGAAACACCACTCTGAGTGGGAGAGTAAACAGCATTTTATCAAGGTTTTCTTACAAGAAATATTCAAAATAGAGGACACCAGCATTGTTATCAATATTGTTCATAGTTTGGAATGTTGTATCTGTCCACTGCAGGCTCGGGTGCCGCAATGACAAACACGGTTTTGTTTTAAAGGAACAAAGATAGCAATGTAACAAGGACAAAAGTACGTTTGACGACATTCACATATTGTCTTTAAAATAAATGAACCCATAAACTTTCAACTTTGAAATAAAAAAGTTAAAACTACACACAAATAAGATTCCTTGGACATATTTACATTTAAAGGCACTGTAGGTAAGATTCGAGAGTTGTAAAGAGAGAGACAGCAGAAAACATTGGAAGGTAGCAATATTTTGAAAAAAAATAAAATAAACATCCCCTCCCTCTCTGCTCCCTCCTTCTGTGATTGACAGGCAAGATTAATTATCTGAACCAATTAGGGAAGAGTTGCCCTGATTGGTCAGAAATTAGCAGGGAGCAGTCTAAAATCTAAATGGTCTCATACAGAGGCAGGCGCAGTCAACTTGAAACAGATATTCTCACAGAGCATCTCACTCACTAATAGCTGACGGATGGCTAGGCCATTTCTATCAAATTACGCTCAAATTGTAGCTCTTAAATCTTACCTACAGCACCTTTAAGTTTTTAATTCATGTTCAAATGTTCATAAGTTATATCTGTTGCTATTGATTGCTGTATTTGCTATTTTGTATAAACACGTGGAACCACCCTGATAGTGGGTAGAACTACTGTCTATGTGCTCCATCAAAGCACTATATCACTGGAGTTGGTCCCCAGACTCTGCAGTGGTGCAGCCCACTACTCCTAGAGAGGGATTAAATACAAGAAGACTTACCCAAGGGTGAGAATGAAGACTATCCATCTTACAAGCTGAGAGGACCAGGCCAGGCTAATGGTTAACACCTCCCTGCTAACACCAGGCCCCGTGTCAGAGGCTTAAACACATCCGTGACCTGTGGACAGATTACACATGCACATGCCTTTGTCGTGATAATAACATGCTTTTATTTTACAAAGACAAATGTTTTGTTGAACATCTGTACGGTGTCACCAGGTAGACTCACGTGACTGCTTTTTTAATGTTGTTTTTGTTTGTTTTATAACACGTTTTTCTAAAGAAGACCCTTGAGCAAATAGTGTTCATGTGAGAGAGAGATATTAGTATTCATCTGCAGTCATTCGCAACTCACTGTTATTAATAGCCAAGAGCTGTGAGAGCTACTCGGGACTAATGCAGAGTCAACTGAGGCAGGGAGCGAGAGACTATAAGTGTGGCTGGAAAAAGAACAAGAGAGAGAATGGTCTGTGAAAGAAAGAGAGGAAGAATGAAGTAACGCAAGAAAGGAGAGATAAATAAAGATGCAGAGGCAGAGAGAGAGAGAGAGAGAGAGAGAGAGGAAGAAAGAAAGACAAATAAGATAGAGGGGAAAAATGGACTAAGAGATTAAGAAAGACAGACAGAGCGAGAAATATATAATAAAATGAGAGATGTGAAGAAAGATAGAGACAGAGACGGAAAGAGAGAGCAAACAAATGGAAGAAGGAAGTCAGACCGACTGTGGGGTGCTGAAGTCTGGGGGAGACCAGACATCTCAGTTGGTGTATTGCTTCATCTGTACAGCTGATACACCTCTTTCGCAAACACAGCGTCAGACGCATCCATGCTGGGCACACTGTAATGCACTTTCACCGACTGTCAGTCCAACGCCTCAAATAGCATTTGTTTTTCTGCGAGCCAACTTGTGCAACAATGTGCTCTTCTCTTTGCTGCAGTTTTAACTATCCTTCTTCCTCAGTCGTTACTTTAGGAGTCCATTGCAAGGCCTCTTTTCTCATTAAACTGTTTCGTGAAAATTGTTTACACACCTGATGGGGCAATTTTAACGTCCAATTAATTTGTAATTCCTTGTAAATTAGACCCAATTAGCTCCCACATTTTCCATTTTTAATGGCAGCGGATGTCTTACTGAATGCATTTTTCTTCAAACGTGAATCTTCCGAGCTACTCATCCAGGCGCTTAAGATCAAATTAAAATGTACTGCGCTGACATACAGCTTAAAGTCTACTGATATACGCTTTAAGGGCTTGGCTGCACTTACTGTATCCATGTGTGTGTGTGTGTGTGTGTGTGTGTGTGTGTGTGCGTGCGCGCGCACGTGTGTGCATGTTAATTGAAACAGAATGATTCTAATATACGTGTGCAAAAGTGAAAGGTTCAGTGATAAAAAAAAAGGTTGAAAGTTGTATTTTTTTCCTCCGCTTGTTTTTTTGCGGGGGAACAAAAGAAATGAAATGCACAAGGGAGAACACGTAATGACCATGCATGCAACGAGGGGACTGGAAAGATGGATTCACACTTAGTGGCGGAGATGAAATATTCATTTGACTGCGTCTCTAAAGATTTCATAGAGATAAGTATCAATTTGAGGTCTTCAGGTGCCTGATTTTTACGGCCGTTCCGGGCCTCTCCCTATCTACATATAAAGGAGAGTCCAAGACAGAAATGGATAAAAAGGGAGAAAGATGAAAGCATAGTTAGAAATAATAGATTTTCCACGCTGGTGTAATTCATGGCATTTCCATTCTGTCACAGGTCCGTAGATAAAGCATTAGATGAAAGCAGTGTCCCTAAGCCTGTTTTATTACGCTGGCTCCATTTCCCTTATTTGGATAAAAAAAATATATATATATATTTCCCTGTGTAAAACTTCACATTTCTGACAGTGGATTCATTTGCTTAATTGTTTTCCTCAAAGCACCCCCCCCCCCACCCGCCCCCCTCTAAACAACACACACGCCGTCATGTCACTGGGAGCCCGGACATGAGTGGCAGGAGTGGCGGGGAACTAAGGCCTACCCTCACTTCTTCTCTTTCGGCAATGTTCACTTCAGCTGCCTCCACGGCGGCGGCTGGGACTTGAGTGTTATTGCCTGCGAGAGCGACGGGTTTCAGATGGAAATCACTTTAAAGGCAAGACATCTGAGGGAGGCGGGTGGCGGCTTTAAAAGATCATAAATCTCCATTTTGTCCTATATTGCCACGAAGCCAAAAACCGGCGTTACCTCATTTTCAATTGGTTGGTTCTGTTCACCTACACTCTCGACAATGGCTTTGATTCCCTTTCCTCTGTCTACCCGGCGTGATCGGCCTAGAAAGAGGAACAGAAAGGGAGGGCGGGGGGAGGTGTCGACTCCATCACAATCATAATTGATGTTATGGTTATTATTGTCATTAGCATGTATCATTAGCACCTCACCAAATGGAACCAGAATCCTCACATCCACCTACAAAGTTACACTTCAACGCAATGGAACATTTTCTCTTTCTCTTTTTCTATTCTCACTTTTTCTTCCCTTTTCTTCTGATCCACGCATTTCTCGAAAAAAAGGAAAGAAGGATGTGTCACCACGGCTGGAGAGACTTTTATTTTGCTGCCGCCGCCCGTCGAAGGATCCTCGGTGTACGCGAGGTGCAGAACAAGCAGGCGCTGTGTTCCTCCCGTGCGCAGAACAGAGGAAAGGTGTCACCGTGACTGCGTGGCGTCCTACCGCTGCACCGCAGCCGCCGCCGCCGCCGCCATCGCCACTGGATAACAGGGCAGAGAGAGAGAGAGAGAGAGAGAGAAGTCTGAGGATGACGAGGACATGATGAAACATTACATGCCTTCTGTTCCATTCTATCTGGCTGAACCAGCGAGGGAATTAGCTGAGAAAAAGTGCCGTCCGTGCACTTCCTCGCACTTCCTCGCACCGATAACAATCTTCTTTTTTTCTTTTTTTTCCAGGGTTTGGTTGAGATAGCGGTGGTACACACGCATTGTGTTTCACTTTAGTTTGGCTCAAGTTAACTTTGTGCTCTCTCTGGAACAATGGGGTTTCGTCTCCACGGTGATAATATGGGAAGGAAAGCCGCTCGCAATTATTCACTGGGCAATCTTGATCTAATAATCGGAATGGTTTGTGAGAAATGTTAAGCATGCGAAGCCAAACATGTCTCTGAGACACAGCATATCCTTGCTTATCTGCTTGCTTATCTCGTTGTTTGTGAAACAGGACTGGAGGAAGAAGCTAGATGTAGGCGACACGTACACGCAGTACAGCGAAAGATCCTTATGACATTAAATCGGAGAATCGAAGAATATTTGGTATTAGGTATCCATTGTGGGCCCCGCTGTGGGAAAGAAAGGGCCGGCAAAACGGGGCTCTTTATTGGGGCAATAATACAACTGCTCATTGAGGAAAAGGGGTAAAATGGCACAACCAGGCTGGGTGGGCATCTGTGGCTTAGCTGTTTAGGATGCCAATCGCTGTCACCGCATTCTGTAAGAGAGCAACTTCACCAACATGCTTGTGACTTGCCCAGTTTTAATTCTGGGGCCATTTGGTGCTGATTAGCCTGATTAGCCTCAGTTAGGCAAGTTCCCCGAGGTAGTGGAGCTAGCCAGGGCGCTGGTGGGCAGCTGGTTCCCCCCCTGGTAGTGGACCTTGCCGGTGGTGATGCTGCTCACGTTCCCCCCAGGTAGAGGAGTTATCCAGGCTGCTGCTGGGCAGGTTCCCCTCCCTCCCCCAGGTAGTGGAGCTAGCCAGGGTGCTGCTGGGCAGGTTTCCCCGCCAGGTAGTGGAGCTAGCCAGGGTGCTGCTGGGCAGTTTTCCCGCCCAGGTAGAGGAGCTAGCCAGGGTGCTGCTGGGCAGGTTTCCCCCCCAGGTAGTGGAGCTCTCTGGAGTGCTGATCTGCCAGCAGAAAGTAAGCCAGAGTGTGGGTGCTGTAGGTATCTGGGGATAATAAGCTAACTATTTCCATGCGTAAACTAGGCTCCGCCCCTTGCCCCGCTCACAGCACATACACATAAACACAACAATGATTGATGATGATTGAGTATTTTATTCACCTGATGGAAATCATGTTTGAATAATGCATGTTTTATTCCCTCATAATCAAATTAATATCCGGCACCTGGCGTCAAATTAAAAAGCGCAACACTTATGCCTTGCAATAACATTTTTGGAATAGTGTTCAACTGTAGTGTTTTAAATACAATACATTTCAGGCAGGAAGAAAAAAAAACACTCCTACGTACATACAGCTACTACATACTATGTGACAAAACTAATTAGCTTTGGGTTCAAAGTTAAGTCAAGGAGCATTATTTATGTTTCTTACCTTACAGACACAATCTCAAAGGGCTTCACAGGCGCACAAACAGATTGTGTTTTTTTTACAGCCAGGAAGTTGTGTGTTAAAGCAAGGATACATTGCGTGGGTACATACACATATAGGCAATACATTCTGGGGAGGAACATAAATACATTCTCACAAATCATGTGGAAACAAGTGAACATCATGAAACGAAAAATGATTAACACATTTTGACATTATGATCCTCAATCTGTCACCAGAATTCAATTTGCCATTCTGCAGACACACACCTCCACCTCCAGAATAGTCTCTAGTGCTTGTTAAAACAAACCGGAGGCAGGGGTGACAACAGCCGGTGATGGTGACGTTAAAAGTGCACAAAGTTAAGAAGTTAAGGACGCAGAAATGGAGAAAAACACGTGGGCTGCAACCGCCAGACTTATTCGTCCATTAAAACCAGTTCATTGAGTGCTATCACATTGAAATGCGTAAAAGTTGGCAAATTTATTATTCCTTTTGCATGATTTGTTGATGAAAACATGGTCACCCTCGGGATACAATTCACTATTTTATCATTTAGCAGACAGCTTTCCTCCAGAGCGACTTACAATGAGTTTCAGATACACGTCCTTAATGAGCAGGTGGGAGGTTTGCTCAAGGGCGGCTATGGGTTATAGGCTGCGGCCAACGGGAATCAAAGCCGAACCGAGTGACTCACTAAACTACCCTGCCTGCCCCCAACCCTAGATACAACCTTCGATCAATAACCAATTTGGTGAGGATCATGCAGGAACAGAGACAGATCACCTTTCCAGCTCATTTCAACCCTGGCCATGTTCATTTTTTTATTTATTTCTCCCTCATTTATTGAGTTTCCTCCAGCTCCTCAGCTCTGGAGGAGAGCAATGTCCCGTGGATCACTGACCAGTGTTGGGAAAGTTACTGAAAATTAGTAATTAGTTACAGTTACTAGTTACTTCTTTCAAAAGTAATTGACTTACTTTACCAATTACTGCATATAAAAGTAATTAATTACTAGGGAAAGGTAATTTTACATTACTTTTAAATTTCTACTTCAATTATCTTATTAATGCACAGTTTTGTGCCGGATCATGATCCGGGAGCTCTAGGTTTTAAACCGCCTGTGTTCCGGTACCTCTTGTGGTATAAAACCAAAGATAATAACATCAAATACAATTTTAAATATATATTTTCATTTACATACCACATTTACATACCACCAGCAATTTAACGTTCTTTATTAGTTTACATTTATTCTTAAAAAGTCGGGAGATGTTTGTACAAGCGAGTGCACTGAGCGAAAAGGTCGCTGGGGAATTAGTAGGATTTTTAAGACTTTTGCAAATAATCTGTTTACCCGCCTGGACTACTTTGGATTATAGACGCAGTCATATGAGTGAGTGGTGAATGCTTTTTTGAGATATTTTTCACTTGATGTTTGATGAATGGTGAAATAATAGGCAGGAGGCAGAGCGCTACGTTCAGATGGAGTCTACGTGAGTTCTGTTTATAGAGAAAGCCAAAGTCGTTTCAATCAACAGGGTGGCGATAATAGCAGCACAGGTAGGCTACTGTAAGCCCCACAGCTAAGCAAGTGGGCGTTTGGGCTGTGAAATGAGTATGGCTAATAATGAAAACTTGTAAGTCCCATTGTTGTGGGCATGATATTTGCATGTCAAATTTTGGCATATTGCTTTAAGCCCCACAGCTAGTGGGCGCTTGTGCTGTGCGGTGAAATGATTATGATTATGATTAGATTATGGTCAATTATAATTCCCATTGTTTGGCATATAGTGTTTACTCGGCTCCATTGTCACGTCAGAAGATGCAACAGTACTTTCTATCGGTGCGCTGCACATAGCGTTGTTTATCATGTCATTCCTGTTCACTTCCGGCACAGCAGCACCTAGGTGTCAGGCTCTGTGGTTCTGATGCTTCCAGACGTTTCGTAAGTTTCTTTCTCCCCCGACCCGCCGGATCAGCAGCCTCTCCGTGTTCCTGTACCTCCTGATTTACAAATGAAGCACTGGGCACAAGACAAAAGTAACAACTAACAAACACATTTAAATGTCAGTAATTGTAATTGCGCTTTTAATTTGAAAAAGTAATTAGTTACATTAGTAGTTACCGACAAAAGTCTCTTGACTCTTGTCATCAACATCTGTGAATTATATATACTGTAATGCAGGTCACGAGAAATATGCATGTGTCTGTGTTTGTGTGTGTAGGTGTGCAATTGATATGGAAGGCATTCTCAGTACATTTCATTATCATGTTTGTGATTATGTTTTAGAAGGAAATAAAAATCTATGCTGTGAGCATTCAAGGGCACAGGCAGTGATGTGTTGATGTAGAATGTATACACATGTTATGTTTGCTATCGTATGATCCTGTCATGCTCTTTTTCATTTTCTGGAGTAATAAGTTGAATGCATGTTTATTTCCTGAGCAGGTTTAGTTACCAGAACACCGGAGGATTCCTGCACTCCAGACTCCCATATCACACCGGGGGAAAACACAGGTGTCAGCTCAGCACTTTTCTCTGCATCCTTTCCTTTCCGAACGCGTTTTTTTTTCGGATGGTAAGATTTCATCTCTCTATCGATTTTCTTATGTTCCTATACATCTGACAGGAGTTTAAGGAGTTTTGGGCAGTGTAGTGTAGACGGGGTAGCGGTAGTGTATAGCTATAGCCTTGAAATGGCAGGGAAAGGATGTAATGGTTGTGGCTAATGGAGTCTAAGTGGTTGCAGTGGCTCACGGTGAAGTTGTAACCACCACCTCCTCCTCTTCCTCCTCGCAAGCAGAGCAGAGCGCCCGCTGCTCCCACCCGCCTCCACAGCCATTAATAACCAGGTTCGGGGCCACTTCATTTCCAAATGAGGTCAGTTAAAGTAAGCATAGTCCCTCAGAAGAGCCTTTGTAACATTTAATGACACACGCACGGGCCAACACACGCACGCACACACACGCACACATACATGCGTTAAAGGTTTTCAGGTATGTTGTAAGTATATATATATATATATATATATATATATATATATATGGGTTGATTAAGTTAAAGGGAGTCAAAATAGAAAGAAAAATAGTCTGTTGGATATGTGCCAGCATTGCACTTTTCATAGTGCTTTCTTTGTGTGCTACATAATGTACCACACACACACACACACACACACACACACACACACTCACAGACGCTGCGGTCTGGCAGAGGGCCTGGCTTTAGGGCTGAGCATATGGTCTGTTGCCATATCGGGTGAGGAGGGCGAGAAGAGGAGAGGGAGAGAGGGAGATGATGGGTGAGAAAAAGAGGAATAGTGCCAAAGCTGGCTGTAGAAATGCTTCAGAGTCACTTTCTGTGCAAGTCTGTGCATGTGGTATGCACACACACACACACACACACACACACACACACACACATAGAGACACAAACTAGCACCCATAAACAGATGAGTGAATATGTGTGTGGGTGTGTGTGTGTGTGTGAGTGTGTGTGTGCACAGCAGACTCGTGAACATCAACAGTGCACGTGTGAGAAAATACAGAGTGACAGATGTAGCCTTTCCGCTCGCTTGCATTAACATGGATGTACTCCCACCACCCGGTTCACTGATCCAACACACACACACGCACGCACACGCACGCACACACACACACACACGCACGCACATGCACACACACACACACACACACACACACACACACACTAGCATTCATACACAGATGAGTGAATCTGTGTGTGAGTGTGTGTGTGTGTATGCTTGTGTATGTACGTTCACACAGGGACAAGACATGTACATACACACACAAACATACGCTCATTCACGCACACATACATAGGCATGCACACAAGTACACACACACACACACACACACACAAACATACACTCACACACACACACACACACACACACTCTGGCACACACACATACACACAAACATACACTCACACAAACACACACATACACTCTGGCACACACAAACACAAACTAGCACCCATAAACAGATGAGTGAATATGAGTGCACGTGTGAGAAAATACAGAGTGACAGATGTAATATGAAACAAGCTAGCTGATACATTCAGCAAAAACACAACAAACAAAAAAGAGACACACAGACACAGACAGAGTCTGCTCTCACGACTCAGGAGTTATACGGTGCAGGCCTACTTTCTGGATCCCAAGGCTGTTGATTCTGCAAACCCCTGACAAAACAATCAGCACACCACAAACCAACCCAGTTGAGCGACTTTCACATCAAAAATGGCAACCTTTGGTGTTTTTAACCGGATATTGCTTGAGACACTGAATCTCTCCGACCCTAATCTCCCAGCAGGATAATAAATCATGAAAGGCTTTGGACTTTAATGGATTCCGAGCATATTTCAAATGAGGAAGCAGCTGAGACTACTTTGAGTCCATTGAGGCATGGCGGCGTATCGGAGGCGTATCATATTGTATATCAACGCCACATCCCGTTTCTTCATACCCCTCCAACGCCGTTATCGGTTCCCTCTGCCTTCAGATACCAGCGCAAATGAGAAAACAATGGGAAGAGGAGGGAGCCAGTGGTTGAATATTCATAAGCGGGATAAGGACGCAACTGGGACATTTCGCTGCTTTATCACCACTAACAGGATCTAAGCCCGGGTAAATCGCGCTAAATCCAGACCAAATCGCTCCCAGAGTGCTCTTATTGAAATAAATAAAGAAATGACAAAATAAGTAAACAAAGCAGGATAAAAAAAAAAACTCAGTTGAACCCCATATGCTCTCTTTCTCTCATCCCTGTCTATCTCTCTCCTCGCCTTTATTAAAAGCACACCGGCCATTATCTTAGTTTGTATTTCTATTCATATTGCTTTTTTTTTCTTTTTTTTACTTGTTGCGTCTGTCTTTGTTTATCGGATTTAAACAACGATAACGCCGGAACTGGGGAAAGCATGTTTGTGATGAAACCTTTCATTCCCTGAGGTTATTTTTTTTAGGCAGAATAAAAAGCGAAGCGTTTCAAGGTTCACTGGTGTAAAAATGCAGAGACCTTCTTCAATATGCGACCTTGGGAAAGTCAACACGTTTGTTGTTTCCGACCCCCTGCTCTGCTGCTCTCCATCCAGGGTTGACCTTTGGAGGCTCTGACTCGGCCATTTCTCAAAACATTGCAGCTTCCTGTGAGACCCAGCTAAAGGTATTAGTCTCCGACTTCCACGACCTTTCCCAAAGGCTTCTGGGTAAAAGGAAGTGACCCTTGTGGTCTTGTATGTACTCCCTAGTGGCTATAATATTTCTTTTTTGTGTGTGTGGGGGGGGGGGGGTGAGGTGTATGTGTGTGTGTGCGTGTGAAAGAATATTAGTCAATAGTTTATTTATTTATTTATTTTTAGACTTTTACATTACACTTAAACAATCAATATTCCATGCGGGCCTTTGACCGTAGTGCACGGCGAGAGTGCACGGCGAGAGCGTGATTAATTAAAGGTTGAGATTGATGCTTACCTCGGGGAGGTCACACGGAAGGTAGGCATACCGCTGACTGTGCACAATCTCATGACTAATGGCAAACACCCCATGTAAGCATTCAACAGCTCTGTTGCATTTTGTCATCGATTTATTCCCTCCGCGAGTCGGCGCCCCCGGGCACCACGTGCAACGCATAAAGTGTGCTAAATAAATGCTGTAAAGTTTCAAGACTTGCACACTTTTGCTCAGGAGAAGGAGAAATGGAACAAACTGAATGGACCGTTGTCGTTTGAAAAGCAATAATAATTTCATTACGCTGTATGCATCGACCGTGTTGACATCAATGCAATTGATGCTGTCGTGTCACACGTGTGCTCTACAATGCCAGTCTTCCGTCAATATTGCAATCCTCTCATAGATGTTCTGCACAGCAGAATACCTATAACTAGCCTATTTAGCTGACAAACACCCCGGTCATCATCTGGAAAGAAACACATGGTGGTTGTGTAAGTTACACCGTCTCTTCGGAGCATCGAAGAGAAACGCAAATGAGTGTTGAGTGTGAACTGCATTAAAAGTGAAGCTTTCTCATTATGACATGCTGTACACCTAGTATTATATGTAGGTCATCCACCCCACAAAGTACATCCTCACTTCACATCCACTTGAAAAGAATAAAACACTTCAGAGTCTAAACTACTTGCAAGCTGCACCACTCCAGTGAATGTTGACAGGATGACAGGTCATGAGCTGATACATTCTGAAACCTTGGCAAGAAAGACGACTTTAATTCCTGTATACCGTTGCATACAGGAAAGGTTTATAAGGTATTCGAATATTGCAAGACTTTTCTTTAGCTGTCGGCCTTACGACTCATTGCTAGTTATTGTGTCAGAGTTTTGTTGTGTACATGCGATCAATGTGTCGTAATGGACTACATAATGTGTGCATTGAGTTATACAGTTGTTATTACAAGGACTCTCAATGTGTGAAGACCGTAACAGGAAACAAAGGTGATATCAGAGATGACACAGAGAACTAGCGGAGTTCGCCATCTTCGTGTTCATGTTGTATGAAAAATTCCATAGATACAAGTTGTGGTTTGTTAAACCAGCGCACACTCATATACAATACATGAAGGTTTTGTGAGTTTTACCACTTCTCAAAAGTGGATAGGATGTTGTGTTGATTTATTAAAGCCAAATCAAGGACAGCTAAGAGAGAGAGAGAGAGAGAGAGAGTCTCAAACAAGAGGATAGAAAAATAGGAACAACAAGCATTTGCATGACAATCATCTAACATTGCTGCCGATGTACCAGGTGTTTGATTGTTTGCAGACTGATCAAAGGTCCATGTTAGGGGTATGAATAAATGGTATTCTGTGCGGAATACTGACAATTCGTCAAGCTACGACAATAAATCACAGTAAACAGCGTGTGATGCAATTCAGCTCTCATGTGAACTCATATTATCTGACAGGAGGACATTGGTTTGTAGATTCCTGTATACCATGTCCTGGAAATGAGTATGTAGGCGATTCGACAGTTTGCATTTCGCTAGTAATCGGTCAATTTTGGAAAGGTGTGTAAAAACAATCACAGGCAAACGGAACCATCCTTGTCTATGTATGGGCCGACTTTTGAAAATGCTAGGCACTGTTTTTGATTCTCCACTTCACAGGGACAGAATGGATTTAGTATTTGAAAAGGCACTATCGCCCCACTCCAATTACTGACACAATACCTGACCGTTTTACTTCAGTTTTTTGTTGTTTTGGATACCGAACAAAAACTCAATTGTTCAAGCATCATCTTTGGTGAAGCCCAGGTGAAGAACCAGCCGTCTGCTCTGGAAAATCCATGTGGTGTTAATGATATATCGCACACCTCTCCCGTTTGGCGCACCGCACATATCCAGCTGCACGTACGCATATGCTCCTCCGACACGTCGGCATCTGGCGTGACTACCCGCTGTACGGTCTCCGCCGCCAGACGACGAGCTAGGCTCACACAAGACGCTGCCGCCACGCGAGCTCTACAGCTGTCAGGTACTAACCATCTCCGTTCAGGTAATTGAGTGGCTAAATGCGTTTCATGTGGAAAGCTCTTGTTTTTTTTTCTTAGGTAGTACCGCACTGAGGAGGACTCAGGTAAGGGTCTGTAAGAGGCGCCATATGTGCCGCAATAGGGGGGAATTTTCTCTGACGTGCTGATTTGTATTTTAGTTTTTAACTTTCCGCGGTTTTTTTGTGTGCGTAATATCGAAGGCAACTCATGTCATGTTCACCAGCCATCTGCTGCAGCCACCTGAGAAAGTAGCCACGCCCCCCCCCCCCCCCCCCCCCCCCCCCCCCCCGCCGGCACCCCCCATGTCGGGGCTAGCCAACCCACCTCCTCCTCCACCCCTAGGTGAGACCCCCGTCACCCTTCGCCTCCGCCCGCCAAAGAACCTCCATCGCCCTCCCTCACGCCTCAGCAG
>OOFB01030613.1:0-16306 GCA_900323305.1 Trachyrincus murrayi
TCCAAGTGCATCGATGATGTCGTCCCGAGGGTCAATGTCAGGACTTTCCCCAACCAAAAGCCCCGGGTAAAGGGTGAGGTCTGTGCTAATCTCAGAGCACGGTCCTCTGCCTATAGCTCTGATGCCAAAAGAGACTACCGGGACAAGTTGGAGTCTTACTACCACAGCTCTGACCCCAGACGCATGTGGTGTGGATTTCGATCCATCACAGACTATAAAGGGAGAAATAGTAGTGATGCCCAGCCCGCTGCCTCTCTACCCGGGGAGCTCAACACCTTCTACGCATGGTTTGAGGCGAGCAACACCATTTCTTCTGTAAGGCTAGCTGAGGACCAGCTAGCCTGGTCCTCAGCCAGGCTAGCTGTCCCTAACTATGTCCTCAGAGGGTGTGCCGACCAGCTAGCGGAGGTATTCACCTCTATATTCAACCTCTCCCTGAAACAGTCTACAGTCCCCACCTTCTTCAAACAGACCACCATTGTCCCCGTACCCAAGAAACCTTCCATCACCTGCCTGAATGACTACCGCCCTGTCTACGGACGACGCCATCACCCTGACAGTTCACACCGCCCTCTCTCATCTGGATAAGGGAAACACATATGTGAGGATGCTGTTTATAGACTACAGCTCAGCATTCAACACCATTGTGCCCGCTAAGCTCGTCCCCAAGCTCAGGATCCTGGGTCTTAACACCTCCCTTTGCAACTGGATCCTGGACTTCCTGACAGGCAGACACCAGGTGGTGAGAATGGGCAAACTCACATCCTCGGCACTGACCCTGAGCACCGGAGCCCCTCAGGGCTTCCTACTCAGTCCCCTCCTGTATGCCCTGTTCATATTTCAAAATAAAATTGCACATTTAATTATTGATTGATTAATTTAATTATTCATTTAATCATTTCTTTTTGAGTAATTTGGTCCTCCATATGGATGAGGGTGGGATTTAGAATGGATACTGGGGACAAGTTGTGATCAAAATACATAAGAGTATATGAGTATAGCCTCACACCTCTCAATATAGCTAGATAGTAAACTAGAACTAAAATACTACATACTCCGGTGCGGTAGGTGGCGGTATGGCTGTATGGTGACATAACTACACGCCAGAAAACAGAAAGAAGAAGAAGTGGGGTTGCGGCTCGCGAGAATCTCGTTCAAGGAATTGTTTCTAGGGAAACCAGAGTTCTACGAGGGCAACAACAACCTACCATGTTTGCTACTCGTCGTAGTTGATATTAAGGTAACACACGCTTATTTATTGTCTATGTAATTCAATATTTTAAAATGCATGTTTCATGTATTAAACGTCACTTAGTCTACAATTAGCAAATTAGTCTACATCTCTAGTTAGTAAACTAATACAGGATTCAACAGAGAAGCGACATGACACGACCATGACGCGTTAACACGTCGACGGCAATGAAAATAGAAGATTGCAATCACTATTGATGACCATGCTACAGTTTGGCCACATTCATGTCTGCCACTCTGTAGCGTACTCTTAGCACGATTGATGACCATGCTACAGTTTGGCCAGATTTATGTCTGCACTCTGCGCCCCGCGGCACGGCTTTTGTAACGTTACCACGGCGACTAACTCTTTTTGAACTGACATACAAACTGCATACTGTGGGGCTAGGGACCCAGCATGGAGGAACAGTAATGCCATAGTAGTAGTGTAATAGTATAATCCGCCTCTTGGTCAGATCATATTCATATGCACAACAGGAGGTCAAAGTAATTTGAGAAAAAGATTATCCGCTGTGGTCGGAATTGTTGTTATTTTTGCATGGAAAATGGAACACATATGGATGTTATTTTAGGTGCTTGATTTTGTTAGTGTTATTATTCCGCCACTTTTTCTTGTTTGGCATGTTCCCCTGCCTGACTTTTGTAACTTTGCACATTGATCGACATTGACGCCAATCGATGAAATCTAAAAAATTCGCACCTATTTTAACAAATCTCTAGCGCCATCAATAGGTCAGTTTTGCGTCTTCTTATGCTCTACAACACTGCAGATAGAACTATTTACTTCCGCCTAGATTTTCTGCCATTTAGAATTTTATCAAAAACGTACTTTTACTATCTCCTCCTAGACAATGCGTCCTATTTTAACCAGACCACCTTTATTTGATGCCCTAGAGCAGTGGTCGGCAATAGGCAAAACATTTTTTTTACACAATATCAGACCAACAGTCCCACATATATATATTTAAGCTATAATGTCCAAACAGAGAAACTACCACCACCTAAAGCAGGGGTCCTCAAACCCCGGACTCCGGTCGGGATCTCCGCTCGTCCGACTGCTCCACTGGCCGTAACAGGACGTGCACTCTGCTTCGGCCTGATCACATTCAGCGTACCGTCATCTCCATGACAACTTTACTTACACAATCTAATTTATAGCCGTGAACCTGCGCTGTAATCGCGAACAGACCCCCCCCCCCCCACATATTCACAAGTTACGAGTCTAGGGGGACAGAAAGTTCATCAGCAGCTGAAATGATTACGATGAAGAGGACTGATGTTCTGCACCCCAACTTGACTGACTAGTAAGTAGCTTGTTCGCTAACGTTAGCATTATTATTATTATTGTGATTGACTACGAACCAAAACAACATTACCGTTAACTGTGTGATAATGCAGCACTGAAAATATTTAACCGATTTCGCATATTTGGCTGAATGTCCACGTGTAACAGAAAATTTCACTTCGCGGAGTGACATAAAATCGCAGAGAATATTTTACCGGGGAGTAAATAAACGAGCCTGACGCGAGTATAGAGTAAAATCAGCATTTAGCTTATCGCTCTGTTTTTATTTTCAAGCACTGTATTGTAATCTCTAGGACCACTAGAATTAAGAATAGTTGTAAACTTGGAAATGTCTTGTTAGGTCATGAAAGCCAAATATACAAAATGGGTGAAGTATTACTTTAAAGATGTGTCTGGGGAATTTGACAATTATAACAGTTACGTTAATTGGACCAATCTTAGTATCTTGAAACTTGTATTAAAGACAATGTGGTGGCCCACACAGTTTAATACATTAATGGTAAACCCTGGTTAACATTAGCCTACATTTACACTGTAGTTCTCTGTTGTATTGCTCCTGTTCAGAGAAATATGATGTGATACGTTGAGTGAAATGTTATGTTGGAAGTGTTACTCAAGTCTGCATTTCATGATGTGATTGTCAGTAAGTGACTAGTTTAATTCTATATTCCAGCTCATCTTCATAAAGGGACAACCCTTGGGAGTCAAGATGTCGTGCTGAAAGTCAGTGTTTTATTGATCACTTGCACAGTGTAACACAGTGCAAGTGACACATTCTAAACAGTGAAATTCTTGTGACATGGCAAGCTCACAATACGTTGAAGAGTCACAAGTAGGGGCAAAAATTTAAAAAATATATATATATATTCAGTACATATATGTATATGTACATTAAATTAGGTTAAGTGACCAGGGCATATTTTCCAGTGATCAATATAATCAATAGGTTAGTGTTGCTGGTTGAGAAGCCTGGTGGCCTGTGGGAAAAAACTGTTTGTGAGTCTGTTAGTCCGTGCCCGAATGCTCCAGTAACGTCTACCAGACGGCAGCATTGTGAACAGTCCAAAGCCTGGGTGGCTGAAGTCTTTTATGATTTTCCGTGCTTTCCTAAGGCATCATGTGTGGTAGATGCCTTGTGCGGAGGGGAGTTGGCAACCGATGATGCGCTCCACTGTCTTCGCCACCCTCTGGAGGGCCTTAAGGTCGCCAGCGGTGCAGCCAGAGAGGATGCGCTCAATGGTGCACCTGTAAAAGTTCGTCAGAGTTTTGGCAGACATGCCAAACTTCTTGAGTCTCCTCAGGAAGAATAGGCGCTTTTGGGCAGTTTTTACCGCAGAGTCCGCTTGCTTGGACCAGGTGAGGTCATCTTTGATGAAGACACTGAGGAACTTGAGGCAGGAGACTCTCTCCACTTCAGCTCCATCAATGTGTATGGGGCGTGACCCCCCCCCCCCTGTCGCTTCCTGAAGTCCACGATCATCTGAGTCTTGCAGATGTTGAGAGAGAGGTTGTTGTCCTGACACCATGTTGCCAAGTCACTGACCTCCTCTCTGTAGGCTGTCTCATCGTTGTTGGAGATGAGACCCAGGATGGTGGTGTCGTCTGCAAACTTGAAGATGATGTTGGAGCTGCGTGTGGCCACACAGTCATGCGTGAACAGGGCGTACAGGAGGGGACTGAGTACGCAGCCCTGAGGGCCTCCGCTGCTCAGGGTCAGTGCAGAGGAGGTGAGGTTGCCCATTCTCACCACCTGGGGTCTCACCTGTCAGGAAGTCCAGGATCCAGTTTGGAGGTGTTAAGACTCAGGATCCTCAGCTTGGGGACGAGCTTAGCGGACACAATAGCTGTAATCTATAAACAGCTTCCTCACGTATGTGTTTCCCTTATCCAGGTGAGAGAGGACGGTGTGTACTGTCAGGGTGATGGCGACATAGAAGACACAGCTAGAGGAAGTAGAGGCTTAGGTTTAGGCTTTTAGTTTAGGCTGAATTACAGGTTATGGTCATTTTCCCGTACACATAGCCGTAGGGGTGTGAATCTTTGGCTTCACAGCGATTCGATTAACGATTCAGTAGTTGGCGATTCGATTCAAGGACGATTTTCTTTTTTTGGAACGATACTTCAGATTTTTCTTCAGGAATATTAACTGGTCAACATGTTCAGGTTTAAGAGTGCTCCTCTGAGGAGACACTGTCACCTGCGGTGCTCAGGCAATTGTGAGCATCCCTCTTCCGTATCTCCAGGTATCTTTCCATATATAATATAAGATTGGTTAAAATGCTTAAGCTCTAACCAAATTTTACAAACTGTCAGAAAAGTATTTCTGTTAACATACCTTTTACACTCAACGTTTTACACAACAATTCTAACAAGTACCAAATCAGGTCTAGCACATAGATATACTCTCATGCTCCTACAGTATGATCTGAGAGAGCCTAATGAGCCATTTCATAGTAGCTAAATTGTGGCCAATTTCGTTCAGCACTCTGGTCTGGAGAACGAAGTTTCGCATGGCCCATTCTTTGTTAATGAGATGTGCGGTTATGGTGACATACCCCTCTGTAGAGCAGCTCGTCCACCCGTCGGTGGTGATAGCCACCCGGTCCGCTTCAACAAGTGACTGCTTCACCTCATTCGTGACGTCTTCGTACATCTTTGGAATGCATGTGTCACTGAAGAACTGGCGACTGGGTATTTTGTACCTGGGCTCCAGTGTGTTTACCATTTCACCGTTTACGCTGTAAGGATGTAAATCACTGCAAATAAATTTAGCAATCGACGCGGTGATGGCTTTAGCCCGTGGCGTATTTACTCAGAGCGTTTGCTCAAAAAGCTTAGCAGCAACGTTACCGGCGCTAGCAGAAGGGTTAGCCGAACTAGCTGCAGCTACTGAAGCTGACGCTTCTGTGATACCGTGTCGCCTTAAAAGGTGGCTGGCTAGATTTGTGGTGTTCCTGTGGTATTTAATTACACTTTTACACATTCGACACACTGCAGACGTTTTGTCAATTTCACCTTTTTATTTTGCGAAGCCAAAATGCTTCCACACTTTTGATTTCAGGCTTGCTGGTGGATCAACAATCTCACTGCCGCTCTCCGCCATGTTTGTTGGTGAAACGTGCCAGTAGAGGGAGAGAAAAAAACTATTGGCAGTACTTCCTTGCAGGCTGACGAGAGTTACGGATTACCGAGCTGCATTTCACCAAAAAATTAAAACGTTAATCATAATTAAGAATCGCGATTCATTCGATTTAAAGCATTTATATTGATTATTGGTGAAGCCAAAGCGATTCATTCTATTTATTTATTTTAGCAGATTGATTTAGTTGAATCGGTAGGATTTACAATCGATTCATCGATGCATCGCATGAATCGTTACACTACTACATAACCGTGTATTCAACAGAAGTTAGGTCAGTTGAAGAAGTGACGGGCACGCTAAATCCAACCATAACTAAATCCAACCATATCAACAGTTCAAATTATTGTTTTGTCCAGGTGGATATAACTCTGAATCTCTGACCTTTCGGTGCATGCGCAGAATTAATTCACTGACCCTTAACCTGTTTAAGGTGTTTCAATTTCAATTTCAATTGTGTTGCTGTTTAATAAAATGATATTACACGCAATTGTAAATTTGTCATTTTGTGCTGGACAAGTGACTTTCTTTGGACGTACTCAATAAAATATGATATGGTTATGTGAAAATAGCTGCTACTTACTAAAAAAATAGATAGTATCAGATACTATCAGCTAGCTTACCCTCATTATAGGTTAATGATGATAACGTTATCCAGGTAGAATTTCACCCAACACTTGAAATAAGGTTAAGAGTTGTGTGTTTTTAGGGTTTGTGTTTTTTAATGCACCCCCCATACCAACACTGGTTAAACCCAACATAATTAACATGCTAGCAGCCTAGAAAGGTATTCACAGCCCATGCTTGACTGCCGACCCCAGCAACCGCCCATTTCCAGCGATTTGCAGGGGCACATCACTTCCCTGTGACGTAATTTTTTACGCTATCTGCACCAAATGTGGTGTTAGGGGGGTATGTCCTCTATGTGCATACCAAGTTTCAAGGCCCTGGGTCCTTCTGAAGCAGAGTTGTGATTGATAAAATAATATTTGCATGTAAATAATTTCATTTACGCATAAGTCAGCCATTTTACATATTTTTTTATTTTTTATTTTAATCAGACATGTCCATATAGCATCTCTACCAAATATTGAGTCATTTGGCCTGACGATTTTTCAAGTTTTCCCGAAATTTTCACAGTACAGAAAAATCTATCCTGACGGACATGGGTCCAAGAGGCAAACATGTTCAGCATGTCAAATAAGCCCTATATACCAAGTTTCAGAATTTTTTGTCTGTCGGGGTGGCGGGGCTGAGTGTTTAACTGTGACAGCGAATTATAGCGCCCCCTATGGCGAACTGGTGGATACCTGCTTACCAGGAATACATATGTCGTCGGCAAATTTCACAACTTTTTACCATTCGGGGGCTGAGCTATAGGCATTTCCCTATCAGAATAAAAATAGTAATAATTCTAACAAATACAATAGGTATCCACATATACTCTGTGAATACCTAATTAACCACTTAATGTTTTCACCTGTGATATGCTCTGCGGATGTGTGGCGTATCCATATGCACAGGCAAAGAAAGGGACAGCTATGCTTTTCTCGGGTCCGCTAACCTGGAAGTGGCGGCTGCGGTAAACTTTGGATAAACAAATAATGAGTTTGGTCCATGGTCATGCTGTATTGTGTGTGTGTGTGTGTGTGTATATATACAAAAAATAATAAATGGTTAAAATGATTTCACGGTGTTTCTCTGTATTATTAATGAAAATTATGCGATCACCAATGTAAGTTTGTGCACCGGTATGCACCGGTTAGACAGTGCGGTTTTAATTTTTGTCGCCAGTGTTTACAGGGACAACAATCATTTACTTTTCACTCTGCATTCTTTCGCAATTGGCAACATAATATCTGTGATTTCTGTGCTACGCAACCACAGAAAATAATTGTCAAACTTTGTGGAATTTTCCTTATATATCTATTGAGAATTATATTGCGATAATTATTGTTATCGCTTTGTCGCCCAGCCCTACTTTTAAGAATGTTATGGTGGGTTTATTTGAATCCAATTGCCCTGGAACTCACCCAGTATTGGGTGAGTTCTATATGACTATATTTATATTGACTATATGACTATTATGGTAAAAATATTTATTTACCATAGTTTTTGAGCTATTGCCAGGATTTTGGTGTCAGATGATGCAGCTCTTCATGGCCTACAAAGATACTATAAGACACAAGGACTTTCATCAGGTCATTTCCGCCATTTCAAACACACTTTTTCGACCTACTCCTAAACCATTTGTTCAAATACCTTTGTTAGACTCTTTGGACCGCTATTAGTAAAAGTTAAAATCAAAAGAGTTAAACAATTCCAAACGGTATGGCCGCCACAGCCGGAAACACATTGGTTAAACCGCCGCCTTGAAAGGAAGTGGGTGTGGCTTTTAAATACTCAGCCCAATGTTCACGGCACCTACAGTTTTGGACTTGGCATGAAATCTTACATCCTTAACACTGCTTTTGGTACAAGAAAGATAAATCCTATGACTGCCAGAGGCCAAAGAGTGCACAACGTGATGTCTTTGGTTTTGTCATGTGCCGACTGGCTGAAGTCTGTGTGAGCAAGCTCTAGCATATAGCAGGCTATAGGTTAGTTTAAAGTGCTCCCAGTGACAACAAATATTGACAGCTCCGTCGGTCTTGCCGTTTCTCAAAGTGGTACAATGTACTAGCGAGGGTGGGGATTACCACTCGAGAAATATAATCTTGGTTTAGAGGAAAAAAGCAGAAGCTGCTACTTGCTAAAAGCCTGGATATATATGGCTAAAAGACATAATAACAACAGAACGCCTTAAGAGCACGTCATCACTGACAACCTCGCTGATTAAAGGTAACGCAATCTTAAAGGCAAATTAACATGAACAAATTCTGACGGTGTACTGCACTACAACTGAAACTGTTTTAGAGTAATGTTCTAATCTTTGAATACAAAACGAATGAAGGATACTTGGTTTATTCCAATATTTGGGGCCAGCCCTTTGTATTTACACGTGCAACGACAACATTTATTGTATACATTTTTTAAAATCGTTTAACTGATAGTGCTAATCGGTAAAATTATATAGTCGGTTAACAGTTAATGACAATTAACGGTTATTGATGCTACTTGCTTGACACCACTCATTGCTGCAGTGTATATGTATATATGTATGTATATATATATATGTATGTATATATGTATGTATATATAATTATTATTATTTTTACAAAAACATGTTATGTTATAGCAGAATACATCTAAATGAGCTAAAACATTATCAATGTCAGTTTATTTCAGGATACTGATTTATGATCTTTGGTGCCATCCACTTCCATTGTTATTGTTTTCCAAAAAGCATTAAAAGAGCATGAAAAGTATTGCACTCACAACTCTTGAAACCAAAACCGTACCAACAGTGAGCAAAAAATGGATACTAAAAATTATTTTCTAATTTACAGGATACTTTATAATGGCAAGCCACTGGACCCCTTCTGGTATTGGTCGGCCAGCGAGCCGTGGTGGGACTCAGATATCACGTGCTGTGAGACCCCTTTCTGCTATCAGACCTCCTCCAACATCTAGCAGAGTTGCAACTGGGGTATGTAAGATGATATTAGCGAATGCTATATCGTTTAGATATACATGTTACATGTTTTGTGCAGCATACATGTTTTGTGCAGTATCTACCACAGGATTTGGGGAAACAATGGATTTAAAGCATCAGCAGGTGCATTTTGAAAGAGAGATGCTACTAGATCCACAAAGAATTGTAGTTTTATTTGTTGATAATATTCGATACTTTTCAGTATTTTTAATCTCACAAGATGTGCTATACATAACCTACAACATCTCATTGCTACTACCTTCATTGATGATATTTGCATCTTTTTAGTTTAAACATGATTTTGGGTCAATAATTTGCAGTGACTGCACTGTGTTACCCTGACCCTGCCTTGTTCCTTTAACCACTCAAGAAAGCATTACCCATCCCTCTTACCTTGTGTGGCAGTTTCCCCTGCCACATGCCATCTACAATGGCTTTTCAGCCTGACTCGGGCCAGTTGAGGCTGCTTAAACCAGCCACCAACAACACACACACAACACACACTCCACAACGCCAAATTGAGGCTGGAGAGAATCCCCAGCCGAAACCTACTTGGCTGGCAGGGGTGTCGCTGGACTTGGCGGTTGTCTGGACGGGCTGGGAGGAGGCTCGACAGCTGGGCCATGGTGCTAGCTCCTTGGAGGGCCCGGAACAGCCCTCTGTAGGGCCACCCTCCACCACCGTGACAAGGCATCATCCCCCCCACCTCCTTCCTGGAGCCTGGGGCCTTGGGCTGCTGTGCTGGCTGGCAGAGGCGTGGCTGGACCTGGGCTGCTGTGGGCTAGATCCAAAGGCAGCTAGCCACAGACGGTTGCTTGTAGCGGTCGCTGCGCTGCCTCCCCCATCCTCCCACGGCTGGTACTGGGAGGTGGCTGCCCGTCGCCGCGGCTGGTGGCGCCAGTGCATCCCTGGGCAGCCCTTCTGTGTCCTTACCCTTGGTTGGAGAAGTCCCTGTTCAGGCGCAGATATGGCAGTTTCCCCTGCCACATGCCATCTACAATGGCTTTTCAGGGCTTCTCCTGAGTGTGTGTGCTGGTTTAACCTGTGGGCCTTGATTGGCCAATGCCCCACAGGTGTGCAGCCTCACCCAGCCCCAGAGTCTAATCTGTCTGACTCGGACCAGGTGATGCTGCTTAAACCAGCCACCAAGAACACACACTCCACATATCCCCAACATTTATAAATAAATGTAAATGACAAATTAACAATAGAAGATATGAGAAAGTATAGGTTACTTATTATTATTACTTAAAGAACACTGTCCGACAAAGCGACATAGCCAGTCACAGGTCTGTTATGATCAAATTTCTTAACTTCCAGGATAAGGTGAAAATCCTTGCCATGGAGAAAATTCTCCCATACATGCGACTTCAATGATGCGGGAGGCTTTTTTAGCTCCTCCGCTACTACTGCTCACCATGACTGTCAGTGTCCAACTGCTTTTAACATGCCCTGTTCACGTGACCACCACAGAACTGCTTTGTCTGTATCGTTTCACTGCAACAAAGTGACAGCGGCAGTAAAACTGTATTTCACACTGATAGTTAAACTTTGCAATTAATCAGCGGTTCATATGCATGCCGAATCGTCGGGGTGGGGGGATCCGTACGGATCAACTGCGGTCCGTTGCACCACTACAACACTCTAATCTCCGCTTCGTTGGAGATATCATTGGTCTCATGTCCCGGCTGATCCCACAGCTTCTGGGACAAGACAACTTCCCCACTCCGCCGATCATTGAGAGGGCCAACCGCTCTCCGACTGTCCGACAAAGCGACAGTCCCAGGTCTGTTATGATCTTGAACTTCTTAAAGGAACATTCCACCGATTTTTTTGATATTTTAATGGTCTCCAAGTTGCCTAACAAAAGCCTACTTTGAAATGCATTCTGGGGTTCAAAATACAACTATTTTCATTCCCTGGAATGCCCTGGCAAATTTGGTTTTTAAAAAGCACTTTCTCAGTGCCCTCCCCTCCCAGAAAAATCACCCTGGCCTATCAGCTTGGACTTTGGCTCTGTGAGATTCAGTTGCCTTGTTGTTGTTAGCCTAAAGAGCTACATAACATTTTACAATGGCTGCCTGCATGAATACCAGTCTATGGATCAAATGAGGACCAACTTCAGCAAAGTCTTACCGAGTGGAAGGAATGACGGATATTTATTTGAGCCAGAATCAAGTACATTTTTTAACAAATGTACTTGATTCTTAGGTAGATACTGAATGGTATCAACCTAATGATGTGGCATGTAATGCAAGGTGATAGTTTGGTTTACAGACTATCGTAACAGGGCATCTTAATCTTTTGTACTCCGGCAGATGGTTCCAAGTACAGGGAGCCGTCCTGACACAAGGGGAAGCAGGCCTATTGCTACCCCTGGAGTGCTTTCAGCCCAGATAAAAGTAACTGACAGACCTGTCACCCAGCAGGGACTCAGTGGGATGACAACAGGCATTAAAGGTGAGTTTTAGACATCTGTAAATGTAAAAAAAGTAACATTTTGTGATTAACTCATCTTCTTATAGACCATAACATACTTTTCTTTTATCTAGTATTTGACACACATCTATAGATCTTATACATTTTATATTATTGGGTTTCCTTTCATTTGTAAATCAGGACCACAGAGACAGATCCTGGACAGATCCTACTATTTGGGACAACTCAGGTAAAACATGCTGTTTTTGTCATAATGTCATAATATATAAGATAATGTATTTTAACATGATTTATATCGAGTGGTTGAATCCGAATCCAATAAGGGGATTACGGCATTTATACCATGAAGACGAGGATTACAATGTCTGCGGCAGCTACAGAAGACAGTACAGACCAGTCCATGATACAATACAATCCCACCGGCTGATGTAGAAGCGTGACCTGTCACAATCTCCGTTATCAACTCTTACAGACCATGGATATATTATAATAACGTGGACAGGATTGAAGGTCAGCAAATGTGTTTTAAGAGTTTCAACGCCATGTTGGATTTTCTTTTCTCTGGAGGTTATCTTTATGATATGTGCAGTGATATGGCAGGCAACTAGCTTTGGCAAATAAAATTGTGTATTGATACAAAGCTTGTCGTTTTTTATTCATTACTTTATTGTTATTGAAATGCAAATACGGACATGCATATACTTTTGTCATATGGCTCCTTACAGCTAACCACTGTTTTACAAAAAAATGTCTTTTTGGTATCTATCTACTTCTGTACTGTTTGTCGTAGAAACTTTATTTCAATGTCAAAACGTACATCTTCTTCAGGAGATATATTACTTTTCTTTATTAACATGTTTCAGTGATTTTATATAATAAAGTAAAGTATTCATACTTTATGGACAGGTGCCCCATCTGGAAATGTTTAACATATTTAAACATGGTACCATGTTTTAATATAATATAATATTTGATATAATATAACAATAAACAATATTTGCACAGTGTTTTCCTTGGATGATGCCGATTCGACGGATTATAGGCCACGCCCATTTGCTAACCCATTTAGGTATCACTTACCGTTTGTCTGTAATTGGTGACCAAACTTTTGAAGGAGTGGCCTGATGCATTTAATAGCCCCACCAATAGCCCCACCTTGTGGCCATTAGTAAAACACCACCATAATACTTACTAAATGCCGTATCTCTTTAAAGTCTGTGTAAAGTAAATTCCGTGATTTGTTTTTAAACACATTATACATGTTAGAAAATCATTGTTGAAAACGTGAAAAGACATGGTCTTTTTGGAACTAGCCGTGAAAGAATAAAATCAACACACAGTTTTTCCAAGTTCAAACCACAAATTACTTACCTTTGTCTTACCTTTGTTATTAATACTAATCATACCAATCCTACTATGTATCGTACTAATACTGTATCATACTAATACTACTTGTACTACTTATGCTTACACTATGTCTACTACTTTTCATACTAATACTTCATTATACTACTCGTCTTAGGTTCACTTTATCACTTTAGTTTAGCTATTTGTTTAACTCTTCAACTTGTTTTCAACTGTTTGACATTATTCAAATGGTTTGTATGTTTATACTGTTACGCTTACTCCATTCATACTTTAAACTTTTGAACTCTGTTCAAATATTTTCACTTGAGTTCAGCTATTCAACATTTCTATACGTCTTAAACTATGTATGTTTATTAACATATGTTTAAGCATATTATACACTACAGCAAGTGTATGCTTCCATCTAGGTTGGTGCTTCCTGGAAGTCTACAAATATTATGAAATAAGTTATCTATCGTTGCTGTAGAAATACATTACATTTTTGTTTTAAAGTGATGCTTCTGTGCCTTATCTTCTAGGAGTAAAATCAATGAGTTGACAACAGAGACCAGCAAATTGCACAAAGAAATTGACAACTTTAACCAGGAGAACTCTGTCTACCTGTCCTATGAGAAAAAGTAAGTGTTGTATGTTAATATCAACACACAAGTCTGGGTGTTTTTAATGTAAAAATGTTTATGTACAAGCTTTGGTTAAACCTGCACTGTGTAATTCTTTCACATGGCTGCCCCCTCTGGCCACTCCGGTTACTGGAGTTGTAACTATTACTAGCGTTTAGAATTTTCAATGCTTCTAAATGACATCAAGACTCAGGATCCACCCCAATCATGCATAAAAGATGCAAGCTCCCATTTATGCGAGACGCAATGCTCACAAAGGCAAACTTTGCGCGGATAAGGTCAATGAGCATGATGACAGTTTTCTATTTCTGCGCCGGACAATGACACCAAGATGCAGATAGAAGCGCACCGCTGTGCTTTATTTTGACAATATTAGCCTGCTTTGCTTGCAAAACAAAATGGCTTGTTGAAAAAGGACATATTTCTTTCAGATTAGTCTTGTTCTAAAGACTAACTATTAGATTGCGGATATTGATATTCAACACATTTTTCCTAATATCAAGGACATTGTGACATGGGGAACTATGTGTGAAACATTGTCCAATGTGTACTCTTTAAAAGAAGACTAATCTGAAATAAATCACCTCTTTTCAAGGAGATATTGGGATTGGGAAGCAAAAAATAGGTAAATATCGAACGTCAAACATAATTCATTGTAGTTTGAAGAAGATCAACGTCAAAACCAAATCTATGAAATGTATTTGTGTGTTCCGTGTGTGCCTGAAACAAACCAAATATATGAAATGTCTCTCAAAAGAAAATGCTGTCTCTCAAATGTTAGGCCATTAATATACAACTAAATACAATACATGTGTGTGTTCTTGTCTCTGACACACATCGCCATACGCGCAGAGTAGAGTTCTCAACTGCTTGATTCGTTATTATTCATTTGTTTATATAATTCAAATGCCAGTGTTATCTATTACAATATATGAAACTAAATAGCCATACAATAATTGTGTCTGACACACATAGCCGCAGAGTGATTCCTTATTATTCGTTCTTTCTTATAATTAGAATATTTTTTATTTACATTTTACATCTGTTTTAACAAATGGTAATCTAAACAAAATGGAGTATATTAATTGCAATAGTTGCAAAATATACTAAGTATTTAGAAGAAAAATTTAAAATTCTGCAGACTAGGCAACTGCTCTGTCCACATAAAAATGTATTCAGTCATTCACTTGATCATCTGTTAAATCTAAGTCCTTAACAAAATGAATAAAGGACCTCCATATATTCAATATGTGCTGTTTAGCCTTTAATATGTAGGTTATTCTTTCTAATAGAAGGCTTGATGACAATGAGTAGTGCTTGGTCTGTGAATCCTTTTCCATAACAGTGTTTTTTGGCGTTAAGCAAGCCAAAGTCTATAAATGCTTCTTCATTCTTACTATAATTCTCTGGATATGTACCCAACAAAAAAGGCCCAGTAAAATTAGTTTTGAAATAATCTTCTCAGTTACAACTCTTACCTCTTCCCAGAATGTTTTCATCTTTCTGCATTGCCAAATACAATGAAACAAGGTTCATCTACATTTAGTTTCCGTACATTTTGTGCATATGTCTTGTATGTTTTTGTAATATCGATTTTAAATCCACCAGTGCCCGCATTAACCATTTATACTGTATTAGTTTAAGGCGTGTGTTTATAGACTTAGTATGAGCTTCAGCGCAAGCTGCTTCCCAATCCTCCTATGCAATTTCAAATTGCAAGTTTTCCTTCCAGGCGTCAGCTTATACTGAATTTGAATTTTTGGATGAGTAAGAATTCAGCAAATGGTAAAAGTCTGATATAATACCCTTTCTCCTTTATCAATATTGCTAAAGGTGAGTGTAGGGGTCTGGTAAGTGCATTATTTTTACCGTATTGACCCGAATATAAGACGGGGTCGTCTTATATTCGGGGTCTAGACTTTTCAATGTAATTACACAGCAACAACAAATTTGTTGCGATCAACCCCAAGCGATACATCGTCTTAAAGTAACAGTACACAGCAACAGGTGCCTGGAGAGATAGAGATGGAGAGAGACAGTGACCAACTCGAACAAAGTGGCTCAAAAGTCGGGCAAGTTAATAAACAAGAGAGGCGAAGTTACGATGCCAATGTTAAGATAATGGTGATCAATGAAGCAGAGTCATCAAACAACTGTCGAGCAGCAAATAAATATGGTGTTACAGAGTGTAACGTTAGAAGATGGCGAGCCCAAAAAGATCGCCTTAAAAATGCAAACAGTCAGAGAAAAGCATACCGCGGTCCGCAAAGGGGCCGCTTCCCGGAGGTTGACAGGAGGGTGTTGGAATATGTGACTGAAAAACGGAATGAAGGTATGCCCATTACCTGTCATACAGCTGAAAGCCTTGGAAATCGCCAAAGAGCTCAACATACCACCCACCGAGTTCAAAGCTAGCATGGGCTGGTGTAGAAGATTGATGTCGCGTAACGGGCTGTCACTGCGACGCAGGACAAGCCTTGCCCAGCGCCTGCCCTCAGACTTTAGAGAGAAGCTACTCTCTTATCAGCGATATGTGATAAAGTTAAGGAAGAAGCACTCATACCCCCTGGATCAGATGGGCAATGCTG
>OOFB01030618.1:7945-25392 GCA_900323305.1 Trachyrincus murrayi
GGGGGGACGGGGGGGGGGGGGGGGGGGAGGGCGGGGGGGGGGGGGGGGAGGGGGGGGGGGGAGGAGGGAGAGAGAGGGAGGGAGAGAAGAGAGAGGGGGAGGGGGAGGGGGGAGAGAGAGAGAGAGAGAGAGAGAGAGAGAGAGAGAGACTGGCTGATCAAGCTTCCATAACACAGGTGAGGGCTGAAAATGATCAGTATTATTAGTAGTGTTGTTATTATTTTCTATTATTACTCTGTTGTTATTATTAGGAGTAGTTGGTGTTATAGTTAATAGTAGTTATTGTTATTATTAGTAGTGGTATGGTGTTATAGTTAATAGTAGTTATTAATAAGATAAGATGTACTTAATAATCCCAGATGGAAAATTAGGAAATAATATGGCTTTAACCCTAACCTGGTCTTATATTTATCTAGTGGTGAGTGTGTTAAAGCATATCAGTATTGTTAGTTTTAGTATTAGAATTATTAGTAGTATTAGTAGTAGTGGTGATTCAGAAGTTTTTTTGTGTGTATGAATATGAAAGATTGTGTCGTTATCGTCTCAGTTTTAATCAGTTAATTCAAACATGAGCCTGGTTGCTATGGTTACACATGTTATGACAAAGTTATCAGAGTTTAATATCTTCACTCTGATGAGTAAGAATGTGTGACGTGTGTGTGTGTGTGTGTGTGTGTGTGTGTGTGTGTGTGTGTGTGTGTGTGCGTGTGTGCGTACGCAATATACATTAGCATCATCTTTAACAAGTTTATTGAACTGTGACAAACTGGAGCCTTTATATATATATATATATATATACCATTCGATACGACCTTGTACTATACACATTATAATGAATGTATATATACTCTATATACTACTAGATATACGATATGCGGTATAGTGTCAGTAGCGCCCCCAAGGGGTTACCAGGGGGGCCACGGCCACCCGATACAATCGCTGGCCCCCCCACTGGCGAGTTACATGTGCATAATATGCTTAGTATGCATAATATGACATTAATATTTGACATTAGGTATAATTCATTTAAATGACTAATATGTATTTTCCTTCATAGTTCATGTGAAAGAAAACAACAAATGAAAACAAACAATGTACTCCTTCAAATTAAACCTGTATATTTGTCTTTTTAAGGAAAAGGACAACTAGCCTATTTCAAGAACAATCAATCGCCTAACACATGTATATACAGATCCATAACACATTAAAACAGGATTGTTGTGGAACTTAAAATGTTAATGAACCGGTATTAGTCTATGCGCATCAGATAATTAGTGACATTAGCTGTAAAATAAGAAACCAAAGTATATCAGCATGCAATTCCTTAACCGTCATATTCACACATATTCACATAGTGTTCAACTAGACTATATACTACAACAGCATCATATCATTCCTAAGATTCACTTATGGCTTTTGGTTTTGCTGTGCGGCGTCTGCCACGCCCACAAATGTTTCATAGGGGTGGTGTATAGTGTCGCTGGTGCAGGTGGATGTGGAGCGGCGCCAGTATAGGGGAGATCCGCTCTGGCGCCCCCTGCTGCCCAGACAGCAGACGACCTGTGGCTCACCATCTGTCAATCACAGCCTCCGGCTATAAAAGAACACAAATACCGTTACAACGTTATAGAAATACACACGTTTATACATAAATAATGTTATAGAAAGCACATACGTTATAATGTTATAACATGTTATAATGTTATAGAAATACACACATCTATACAGAAATACTATTACAATGTTAGGGAAAACATATTTACACACAACAAATTAAGTAAATTAGTAAATTATCTTGTTGATGATTGTAATTACAGTGAAAAAGGCAGAGAGGGAGAGAGAGGTAGACAGATATTGGTCAATATTATAACATAATGTAACACAGATTTACCATTACTATACAAGTTCTAGTGTACAGTTACTGTATACTACTACTAATAATAATATAACATTTTATATTACAATTTTATAACATTTTATAACCCACACACACACACACACACACACACACACACACACACACACACACACACACACACACACACACACACACACTGGTATTGGTATATGTGTGTGTGTCATGCACGGTCATGCATGTGTGGATGTATGCGTGTGTTTGTACATGTGTGTGTGTGTGTGTGTGTGCGCATGCCTGGTTTCTGCTCATCAGTGTGCCATCTGGCTAGGCTGAGTATTATTATGTGTGCATGTGTTTGTGTATGTGTGTGTGTGTGTGTGTGTGTGTGTGTGTGTTTGTGTGTGTGTGTGTGTGTGTGTTAGTAGAATACAAGCTGTGACAGGATCTGTTCTGCAAACATTCCTCTATTTCCATCTCTCTCTCTCTCTCTCTCTCTCTCTCTCTCTCTCTCTCTCTCTCTCTCTCTCTCTCTCTCTCTCTCTCTCTCTCTCTCTCTCTGTGGCTCTCTCACAATGGCCGCTGTTGTCTGTAAACAGGCAGATCTTTATTTTTTGTTCTTCTCCACGTTCTCCGTGATCTTAACACAAATATGTTCCTTGGCACAGTTGGCTGTTTGTCTGGCGTGTGTGCGATTTAAATAAAGGTTAAATGTGGCATCTCTGATGTGCGTCATGGAACACGTCAATATGTGATGAACATGATGACTCCATAAAGTCTTCTCACCACAACACAAACCCTCTTGTCATCTGAACATTGATCATTATGTTGTTGACATTAGGCCCTGTGTAATAATCATCAATTATAACCCCCTACCTGCTCCTTAATGACCTGTCTCTGTACTGTCTAACCCCTACCTGCTCCTTAATGACCCGTCTCTGTACTGTCTAACCCCTACCTGCTCCTTAATGACCCGTCTCTGTACTGTCTAACCCCTACCTGCCCCTTGTAGTGACAGTAGACGGGGGGTGTCCTAGGGGCCCGGGGTGTGTCCTAGGGGTCCAGGGTGTGTCCTGGGAGCCCGGGGTCTGAAGGACCACAGTGTGATGGAATGCAGAGTGTGGGGGTGAAGGAGAGAAATGTCTGAGTGCATATTTCCACCACCCCACCATGTTACGCTCCTATAGCTGACAATGACCTCTCTCTCCCAGTATCTCCCCATCATCCTTCTCTTCTCTCCCGTCTCTCCATCCCTCTCGGCCTGAGCATTCTGGTCCGAGACCGCGATGAGGCCAGTGTGTGTTTGTGTGTGTATACTTGTGTGTGTAGGTGTGCCCTATGAGTGTGTGTGTGTGCATAAAGGCTGCTGTGTGCTGGTGGAGGCAGGGTGAATGGATCTGTTGTTGGAGAGACTGAGGGGGCGAGCAGTAGCCTGGCAGCCTGATTCATGCCCCTCCCCCGCCCGCACCCTGCGCCCCCAGCACCCTGACGCAACCCCCCCCCCCCCCCCAAGAGGGTGAGCGCATGGTGACGACACGCTGGACACTCACCACTGGTAGTAGTAGTAGTGGTAGTACTGCTGTGGTAATGACACACTAATGACACGCACACTTCACAACCAGAAACAGACCGCCTCCTCCTATGATTGACAGACAGGGGGCGGGGGTAAATATTGGAGGAACGTGATTTGATCCTTCGGGATCTTATCGGCAATAGTGTTTTTACCATGGCAACATCCCATTAGAATGTTACCCACTATGGTAACATTCTAATCTCTTCTTCAAGCCTGCATCCAGTTACCTTACTGAAATAAACTGTCTGCCTGTCTGTCTGTCTACAGGAGTGGATTAGGTAAACTGCTCGTGTGTCTGGGTGAGATTTATTGCCATCTGGTGGAGTTTCTGAGAAGCTGCGTTACAGAGTGTGTTCCTACAGGTAACCAGACCCCATGTCCCCATTGAACATGATTGGAATGAACAAATTATTCCATTATTCATACAAATTATGAAAAAGTTAGCTTTCTAACTGGTCTAAAAGATGATGCTGTGTGTGTGTGTGCGACAGTGGTGTGTATTCCAGGTGAAGCAGGACCAGTCACCATGTGGAGCTTGGTTCTTCTTCTGCCGCTCCTGCTGGCCGTCCAAGGTAAGGAGGTCAGAGTTCACCTGGATGTCATCCTGAAGGTTGGTCTGACCGCATGATGTAGTGAGTGGTGTGTTCCTCTCCAACCAGACGCCCATGCCCTCTGGAAGGTCTGGTTGCCGCGGGACATCTCGGCCATGACCAACTCCTGCGTGGTCATCCCGTGTACCTTCATGTACCCCAATGGCGCCCGCACGCATCACGGCGTGCACAGCATCTGGTACTTTGGCCAGCCCTACCCTCAGCTTTTCCCACCCGTGGTCTTCAAGTCACGCACGGACGTGGTGCACGAGAGCTACAAGGGCCGCACCAAGCTGCTGGGAGACCTCAACCAGAGGAACTGCACTCTGCTCATCAACAATGTGGGCACAGAGCATTCTGGGAAATATTACTTCAGGGCAGACCTGGGCGGCGCCAATATCTACACATACCCCGAATTCTCTGAACTCAAAGTACTCGGTGAGCAAGCGGCGTCTACAAGCTAAGTTAGCTAGGACAGCTAAAGCTGAATTCACACTTCTGCATCCCCCACGTTCACGAAGATCTGCATCAGGATCGCGTTTCCGACCCCTCAATATACATGAACCGACGAGCAAATCCGGAAACGAAAACGCAAGACAGAGTCTGCTCCATTGAAAATATGTTTGAAAAAGCAATATATCTATGATAAAGATTTAGCAAAAGCATTCAAATACACTGCTGAAAAGTGGTTGGTGTGTCGCAACCAACTGAAAACAGTACAGTGTTTTGATTTCGCCAGGTGCAATCATTTTGTGTCTGGCTTTTGAAAACAAAGCACTGCACCTGTTTCCCACTCGCCCAATCAGCGATTTCTTGACCTTTCTTGACCGTTCCTCTGCAGAGAAGGGCAATGCGTTGCTAAGCTCTGGGAGGACTGCACATCTTCGCGTGTATGGTCTCTGAGGAGTGACATGGATCTTTGCATGTGCAGGATGCAGAAGTGTGATTTGGCCTTAACACTGCTAACAGGAGAAGAACATTCTAACTGAATCCTGTCTGTCCTACCTTCTCTGTCCTACCCTCTCTCTGTTTTACCCTCTCTGTCCTACGTCTCTGTCCTACCCTCTGTCCTACCTTCTCTGTCCTACCCTCTCTCTGTTTTACCCTCTCTCTCCTACCTTCTCTGTCCTACTCTCTCTCTCTGTCCTACCCTCTCTCTGTCCTACTCTCTCTCTGTTTTACCCTCTCTCTGTCCTACAGAACAGCCCAACATCGACGTACCGGAGGAGATCTTGAGCGACGAGAACCTGGAGCTGACCTGCTACGCGCCGGACAACTGTCCGGACATGACCCCTGAGATCCAGTGGCTGTTCACCGACTACCTCCCCGACCCCGAGTTCACCTCCGAGTACACAGAGGAGAGCAACACGGCTGTCCTGTCCAACACGCTGAGCTTCACCCCCAGACCCATGCACAACGGGCAGCTGCTGGGCTGCCGAGTCTTCTACCCCAACACCACGCTGGTCTACGAGAGGCTCATCTCCTTGGATGTCAAGTGTAAGTCTGAAACAACCCTAACCCCTAACCCTAACCCCTAACCCCTAACCCCTAACCCTAACCCTAACCCTAACCGTAGAGATTATATGGCTCCCAGGCGAAAGGTTCTGGTTTCGAACCCCAATGTCTGTAGTCTACCTGTAGGCATACTTGAGCAAGATACCCCCCTATGTGTCTGAATCGCTTTAGACAAAAGCTACTAAATATCGTAAATAGTAAATTATAGGCCTCTAGGATTACATTCTTGTAGAATTACATTGGGAAGAGGAAGAGGTTGTGGGGTTAGGGTTTAGGATTAAGAGCTAGGTTTAGGTCGGGGGTTAGGGTTCGTTTTTTATGGTGTTGTTAATGGTGTTAGGGGTTAAGGTTCGGGGTTAGGGTTAATGTTTCAGGTTAGGGGTTAGGATTAAGAGCTAGTGGGTTTGAGAGTTCCTACAGTGTGTCTATGTGTTTCCTACCAGACGGCCCGCGCTCGGTGTGGGTGAATGTCTCGTCAGAGGTGATGGAGGGCAGCTCCGTCACGCTTCACTGCGAGGTGGACAGCAACCCTGCAGCCAGGATCTCCTGGATGTTTGGAGACCAGGAGCTGCTGTGGGACACGGCCCCCAACGTCTCGCTGTCCCTGGATGACATGAGCCCGGCCCAGGAGGGGGTGTACACCTGCGTGGGGGACAATGGCTATGGTGCCATGAACGCCTCATTGTACCTCTCCGTCAAGTGTAAGTCTCAGAACACACCACTGACAGCCTCCAGATCAAACCTCCTCTGATAGAACACATTCAGAGCTCTCTCTTAAATCAAATCAAATCAAAATAAGGGGCCCATGGTTTGTCTTCCAGCACGTTTGGACAAGAATAATAAAACGGGTATTACGGGTATTATCTGCTATGGGCATACCAGAAAATGCAAGGGGCGGAGTTACGCCATGTTTCCTGATCCCCCGCCTCCAGCAACATGAAACAAATATGAAGTGAAAGAAAGTGAAATGCAATGTTCACCCAGATTTGAGCTTGTCTGCCATCAGTCTTTAGATATGAATTTAAAGTCTGAATTGTGAGACGACGCTAACCTTAAGGCTACAGGGATCTAAGTTAATTGCTCTGACTCTGCAGCAGTGTTGACAAATCTCATGGTACATTTTTTTAGTGAGCCTCGCTTTTTGAGGGTGGGCGAGGTTTGGAGAGAGCAGGGGTGAGGAGCATAGTGCAATTTTTCTAAATTTAGACTGGAGCAAGCTTGAAATCACAAATCTTGCATATTGTACCTTAAGGACACCGGGACCTTTATTGTTAGGGTTTTGTGTCCAAACACAACACATAGTGTCCAACTCTCAAGTGCTAACCCTGATGTATGTTTTGTAACCCGTGTCATGCAGTCCCTCCACGGGAGCCCGTGGTCAACAGCTCCATGACAGTTCTGGAAGGTTCCACGCTGCTGCTCCACTGCAGCACCCAGGGGAGCCCCGCCCCCACGCTCACCTGGCTGAAGGACGGGGAGCTGGTGGGCACCATCACTGCCGATGACCTCTCGGTGCTGGAGGTCAGCGAGGTGACACCCCAGGGTGCCGGCCAGTACCGCTGCCTGGCCGAGAACGAACACGGCAGGGCCAGCAGCTCCCTCAATGTCACTGTGGAGTGTGAGTCTGTTATACCCCCACCCTGCTATACCCCCACCCTGCTGCACCTCCACCCAGTCAAATACACACCACCATGCACTGCAAACAGAGCACAAAGGAAATGCATAGTGCAGTGATGTGTAATGTGTGTATAGTAGTATAGAGACAGTTTAAAACAGGACTAGGGTTAAGGGGTTAGGATTGGGGTGAGGGGTTAGGTTCGGATTTAGGATTGGGGGCAAGGGGTTAGAATTAGAGCTTGGGGTTAGGTTTAGGGGTTAGAGTCAGGGGTTAGGTTTAGGGGTTAGAGTGTTTAAAAGTTCCTACAGCATGTCCTTGTGTTTCCTCTCATGCTGGGTGAATGTTCTTCCTGCGCCAAGTGTCCCTGGAGCGAGGGTGTCGCGTCCCTCTGGGATGGCTGTGTAGTGATATCATTGTGTAGATATAGTTGTGTATCATCCTGGTAATGATCCTCTTGTGCAGACGGTCCCATGCTGCTGGAGGAGTCCAGGTGCACGGTGGTGCGGGAGGGCGTCCAGTGTGTCTGCATGGCCGTGGGGAACCCGGAGCCCACCATAGAGTTCTACCTGCCCGACCTGAACGTCACCATCAACCAAACCGACAACCGCTACAACTACTACACGCACACGGACGGCCACACCTCCACCGCCATGATCAAGCTGAGGGAGAAGGGAGACCGCAGTGGCGGTGCCGCCGTCAACGTCCACTGCAGTATGACCAACCTGTACGGCTCCAGCAGCGTGTTGCTAGAACTTCAGCAGGAGAGTATGTCTGGAAGCATCCTTATAACAGGACATGGTTCTTTCCTTCTGCTTAACGTGTGTGATTCCTGTCACTTCTCTTCTTCTTCTTCTTCTTCAGAAAAGTACATGATGGCGGTGATCGTGGGCACCATCGGAGGAGTGGCGGTTATCGCCTTCATCATCGCTGCTGTCCGATATGTCGGCCACAACAACAAGAAGTGAGTGCAGCTCTCTGAGGGATGCCCCACTAGGAGTTTTATTTTGGAGAACAAGGAAATACTTCAGCCTCGTCATCCATTCTAAAGCACGTTTCTGTGGAGTATCCCTGATAATCTGTTGGACCAATCAGTCATGTGACTAGAGGACAGTCAAGTCGACATAGGTTAGCATTCCGGACTAACCTGATGAGTTGCAGGATGTTCCAGAGGTGGAGGACTCCAGGCTCTGAGAGCCAAAATCCAGGTTTTTACCCCAACCATGAGTTGAGCCACCTGCAGCCTACATCTAGGTGGAGCTAATGTCAAAATCCAGACGGTTAATTCTAAAAACTGTAGAGGACTTTCCCTTTCTGAACCTGGAGGCTCTGATCCACCTCTGCTTCCCTGCTTTGCCATGGCTTTGACCTGCTATGCTAAGCCTAAAGCTCTGCTAAAGCAGGCCTCTAACCACCGTGCTTTATTTTAGCTCTATGGCATATTTAAAAAACTAATTGCTGTTGTGAATCTGCCACTAAACTCATGAAATAACCTGCCGTGTATCACCGGGAGTAACCTTCCACAGCTGGTTTTATAATGGATGGCTGAGGGGCGGTAAGTCTGACAATGTGATCCGTCCCCCAGAGAGGACGCCTCGGCTGGGCAGGACCGGGTCCTAGACAACCCCGCTGTGTACTACAGCGCAGTCAAGAAGGACAAACAAAATCTGAGGAAGAAAGTGGTGAGACATGATAACAGCTGTGATGATGGATGACCATCCTACGGTCACCATGATGTCACCATGATGTCATTACGATGTCATTACGATGTCATTATGATGTCACTGTGATGTCATTGTGATGTCATTGCGATGTCATTATGATGCTGGATGACCATCCTATGATGGTTTAATCTACAGTTTGATGTTTAGTCATGAAACAAAGTGATCGATATTAAATCCCAATTAGAGTTCCAGGACCTCTGGAAATACAGGCTTCTTTCTTCATAGACCACTGGCACTACCGGTAGCTAGCACAGTACCTTCTATAGCTTCTGTCTTTTAACCTTTATAAGACTCATCCAGAGAAGGTAGAAGACGATACTAGACGTATAAACACTGTTTTCTCTATGCTTTCATCGCCTCTCTGCGTGTTTCTGTGTCTCTTTTTCTCTCCTAACTGTCGCACAGCTTAAGACAGAGCTGTCGGGCTCAAAGTTTAACTCCATTCTAGAGGAGACCACGGTAAGCGTCCTAAACCAACCTCTGATCGATGCCGTCACTCTCATAGCTTGTTCTCATTTGTGTAAACTGCCCACGTCTTCCAACCCTGCTGTGGCATGGGTGCGTACACGTTAACCCCAAGCGCTAAGCTACAGGGAACATCTCTGTGTGCATGTCCAGTAACCACTAACCTAAGGCTGCTCTCCTCTCTGGTGTGCCAGTCTGTGGTCCAGGGTCGGATCTCCTCCTCTGACTTTGTGGTGTGTTTCTGTCCTCTTGGCAGGGAGAAGAGGGGAGTTCTGCACCTATGGGCCCTTTGGCAAACCTGGAGAGGCAGAAGTTAAACTACGCTGCGCTGGAGTCCGGCGGGGCACGCTCTCGGGAGGGCGGCCCTCGCAGGGCGGGAGATGACGGCAGCAACTACTCTGAGATCAAAGCCAAATGACTCGCCATCCTTCCCTGATCCCTCGGCAACGCCAGACACAGTGGCAGAAAGTTCTCCTTCTCTCTCCCGGACCTGGATCCCCTGGTCCTCCTTTGTGGTCACTGGTGGTTCCTTGTTTCCGATCTCCTTCCTGTTCAGGGCTTAATGGAACCCACAAATATATTGGAACAAAATTATGCAATAAGCATCCAAAAGTATTTGCATTCATTACTACAGTTCTTTTACAGGAACATTTCTAGTTCTAATTACCGGATCGACTTGAGATGCATCCGTTTTCTTCGGCATGAATCCTTCTGCCAGATGCTGTTCTGCCATTTGTCCAGAATCGCATCCTGTAGTCCCAATATGTTGAACTTATTCTCTGATCCTCCATCCTTCTGTCTTCACTGTGTTGTCTGCCAAGGCATCAGGGAACGGGATTCTGCCTCCTCCTTCTGCTCTTGTTGCTTGCTTAGCAACGAGAGAAAGGATTGATCTTCCAGAGTTAAGTTTCTGTTTGTTTTATGTTTCAAACATCTCTATCTATTTATCTCTTTATCTATCTATCTGTCTAAGTCTATCTATCTATCTATCTATCTATCTATTTATCTATTTATCTATCTATCTATTTGTTTGCAACATACTGGTGTTCATGTAATTCTTTTCATCTCCTGTCTTTGACGTACCAAGGAATTTTAAGGGTTAGTTAAGGAATCTTTAAGGGTAATTCTTAAAGATGGGTTAGATAACAATCTTTGAGGGTTAGTTAACAAACACATCTTTAAGGGTCATTCTTAAGGGTTAGTTAACACATCTTTAAGGGTCATTCTTAAGGGTTAGTTAACACATCTTTAAGGGTCATTCTTAAGGGTTTATGTATACTCTTTAACCAGAGCTCTCCATCACCCACCGGTCTATTGGGAAGTTGTTGTTTAATATGATGATAGTAAAAACATGCTAATTCCCATTGAGTTCTGTTATAAAACCACATTTTTATGTTTCCTATTCTCAACAAGATTCAGAACTAAGCACATATGTCTCCAGCCAAAGTCTATCTCATCAAGACAATGTCATTTTCTGTGTGTGTGTGTGTGTGTGTGTGTGTGTGTGTGCGAGCGTGTTCGTGTTTCATGCTGAAGGGCCATGATGATTGGCTGCTCGGAGTGTCTGTCTGTGGTTGGTGATGTTGTTCTGGTTTGATGTCACAGCTCACTAAACGTCTAACTAGATATTGATTACACTAATGTTGTATAAATAACATGTAGCTACATGATAGGCAGTATGTACACACGTCGCATGACTCTTTGCTAGCAGGTGTAAATGGAGGTAATTGTGAAAATGACGGGCTATGCCAATGAGGAAATGTCTTTTTTTTTCATACATGATTCAACGTGAAATGCAAATTTACGAAGTTCTACATGAAGTCCCTCTGTAGCCTGTTGGTCCGAATTAAGGCATATTAATTAAGGCATATTGTATTCTAGTAGAGCATAGGTTACTCATGTAACCTAGATTTTCTGAGAATCTGCCATCTACTCAGACTCTAAAAGTTAGTTAGTCACATGTTCCCTGGTTATTGGAGTATGCTACCCATTTTGATCAAATATATTCCTGTTGTTGGACTACCACGAGGTGTGTTTCCATGGGAAACAGAGAGAACAGAATTACAGTATGTAAATCTTTATGTCACAGTAATGTTTTGAGTGTGTTGATATGCAACATTTGTTCCTCAAATACTTTGAAGTGCTGATAATGATTATTATTTAGAAGGAGTTTCTATTCCATTGACACATTAATGGCCAGGATGATTTTATTGGAGCTGGTATTACCTAAAACACTTGCTTGCTCTCCTTACTTTCACCTGTCACCCGTTTCCTGTCCATGCAAAGATAAATAAAGGGAAGAAAATATGAAAATGATGGCAGGAAATAGTACTCTTTGATTTCTGATTCATATTATCTCCACCATTCCTGTTGTTCGTCTTCATTGAAAGGTCATATCTCTATCAAACTCTAACTACTCTTCTTATGTTCCGACCAATCAGACTTTATTTACTCTATCATCATCTTAAACCTGCACTATGTAAGTTTTCCAATTAGTAGCCTTGAGTGGCTTGAGCTAAAGTAGGCAAAAGTGGACCAGAATAATTCCCTGGATGGATTGACTTGTGGATGGGCGTGTTATATTCTTGAGAAACTCTCTAGTTAAGATATTTTTTAATGGAGTAAATAGCTGCAGTAGTAAAATGATATAGACCCTGTTTACACCTTTTTTTTGGGCAATCGGATACGAATCAGATATTGCCAAAACGCATAAAAAGCCAGTTATAAATGGGGTCATAGTGCAGGTTTAAGTTCCGACCAATCAAACTACGGACTCTGCTTAAGTTCCGACCATTTTGAGATTGGTCAATTAATAACCCACTATGAATTAAATTAGATGTGGTGCATCCACATAATAAGCTTGACCATGTATATGGATTCATTTATAATTATATTATCACAAAGGTTTCAACTTTAACTCCAATTGATTTGATTTAATAATGGCAACTTCAGTAGTTAGGATATTCAAATAAGTGCAATTAAATTAACATGAAATACATTAATACAATATAAGGGATAATAGAATATAAGGAAGATACCTAAAAACCAAATGAAATGTGGCCATTGTATACAGAAAGGGGAGAGCAGGGGTTTGGGAGGGGGTGTTTTAGCTCTATATAGAACTGAGAACATACTGCAAAACACTCCCAGTTCTAGAGCTATATAGAGCATGTGTGTGCATGTGTGTGTGTGGAGGGACGTGAGGAGAGCCGCAGCTAAAATATGAACTTAAAGGGTAAGTAAACCCCCGTTTTAGCAGGAGAACTTCCGCCTACCAAATATTGGGTTCCAAGGAGCTACCTGCCACTAAATGGCTTTTCAGGGCTCCTCCGAACACCAGGACACAAATAGTTGATGATAGAAACCGGTTTATTGCAGAGTTTGAGAATGGTTTAAGTAGGCAGAGCAGGTGGTACGTGCTGACATGTTAGCGCTCCTCCTGAGTGTGTGTGGTGATGGCTTGTTTAACCTGTGGGCGTTGATTACTCAATGTACCACAGGTGTGCAGGGTCACCCAGCCCCAGAGTCTAATCAGTCTGACTTGGGCCAGGTGAGGCTGCTTAAACCAGCCATCAACCACACACACTCCACAGTGTTTTTTGCCGGAAGTAGCAGACCTCTATTTTCTTCCGTATTTTACAGAGAATTTCCCCCGTTTAACAACTTTGTACATTTCAGTCAAAAAGAACACAGAAATGTTCACCAACACTTCGTGAGACCCAAACAGGACCATTTTCACCTGAAAAAGTGACTTTGGGGTTTAAATGGAAAATGACGGTAAACAAAATGGTCATTAACAAATCCAAATCGGATATCATTGGCTAATACTAAACCATAACATTGTCACCGTTCTATGGCAAGTGGACCCAAATGCACGACACAGAGTACTCGACACGGAGGTGAAAGCTAAAGGAGTTTTACTGAAGGCAATAGCAAATACAGTCAAGACAGGTTAGGTTGGTAAATGGCATAAAGGGACAAGCAGGAACGGGACCAGACAGACAAAGGTTTGGCAACGGGCTGGATAGCAGACAGATGAATAATTCTATCAATGGCGAAGGGACCAATGAACCGAGGGGACTCAACTCTCAGAGGCAGATTCGGGTATGAGAACCAAACCCTCTGACCCGGGGTGAACAGGAGCCTGGCGTGGTGACGGTTAGCCTGCACCCGGGACCTGGTGGAGGCGTGGAGCAGGGCGGGCGCGTCTCGGAACGGCGATCTCTGCCTCCTGGGAGGGAAACAGGGGAGGCTGACATATAAGAGCGAACATATAAAAGCGAACATATAAAAGCAAACATATAAAAGCGGAGACAACCAAGTCGAGGCGTTGGTGAGAGAGTTATGGGCGTACCACCCAGTGTAGTTGGGAGCTCCAGGAGGAAAGGTTGGACCTCATCATGCAACAGAGCACCACCTCCATCTCCTGGTTCGCCCTCTCTCTGACTGTCCGGTGGACTGTGGATGGTAACCAGACGAAAGGCTGACAGTGGCGCCCAAAGCCATGCAGAACGCCCATCAAACTTGTGAGATGAATCGGGGCCCACGGTAAATATCCGCGGGAAAACACGAAACACCAAAAGATCAGCGGTCTCCCTAGCAGAGGGAAGTTTGGGCAAGGCAATGAAATGTGCAGACTTAGAAAAGTGGTCAATGACCGTAAGGATGGTGGTGTTACCCTCAGATGGTGGGAGACTAGTGACGAAGTCCAAGGAAATGTGGGACCATGGATGACTGGGGATTGTGTCGAAAATTCATTGAAGAGGTCCTCGGCAGAATAACTTTAACTTTATAACTTTAATAAAAGACTATTAAAATGAATCGAAGTCGAACACGGTGGATGAAAGTTGAAGAAAAATTGGTTTATTGTGCAATACAACAACCGAGTAAGTTCATGAAGCTACTGCCTGTCTCCTCCAGAGTACAGACTTATGTACAGTTTTTTACCATGGTTGGGAATGTTGGGAATAAGTCTTCTTCCCATGCCACTCTGTCTGTGTTGGCGTCTCAGTTCTAGATAAGACACCTGTGGCCTTGTAACTGCGTTCTGTGCTGGCGTCTTTGTTTTTAAGTAATACGTCTGGTCAGGGGCCTTCTTCTCAAAGCCACTTTCCTGTGAGAAAATTATTGAAAGTGGCCTATTCCTTGATATAACTTGTTTTTCAGTATTCTCAAAGCCACTTTCCTGTGAGAAAAGTATTGTCACGGTCTCAGCCGTACCACCAGCTCCCCTATGTTCTCCCTCTCCCTCTCCCTTGTGTTCCCAGTGCGTCTCTGTCTCTCTGTGTGTTGGTGGGCGTGGCTCCAGACTCCGGCTCCTCCCTGGCTCATCATCCACCTCCCGCTCACCTGCTCTGCCTCTCACACCTGCGATTAATCTACTCATCAACGCACAGTATTTAAACCCCGGCTTCCCAACCACTCATCGCCAGATCGTACTTGTATACACTGACGCTACTCTTGCTGTTACCTGCCTGTTGGATTACATTACATTACATTACATTACATTACATTACCTTACCTTACCTTACCTTACCTTACCCCGCCAGTTGACGATCTCCTGCCTGTCTGACTACCCCGCCAGTTGCCGATCTCCTGCCTGTCTGACTACCCCGCCAGTTGACGATCTCCTGCCTGTCTGACTACCACGTATGTTGCCGATTCCCTGCCTGTCTACCGGTCCCGCCCGGTTACTGTTCATTCCTGTGTTTATTCTCAAGTAAACCTTTTTACGTTACCTACGTCTCTGTGGTCTGTCGTCTGCTCTTGGGTCCAATATCAACACGATCGTCACAATTATTGAAAGTGGCCTATTCCTTGATATAACTTGTTTTTCAGTATTTTTAAGATCAAATAATGCATTTTTATATGATTATATACTTTAGTACATTTATATGGTTTAATATGTAGTTATGTGCTTGAATTACATTTATCAGGAATAGTATCTGGTTATATACTTGACTATATCTATCAGGGTTACATACTTGGATACTTTTTTATTCATTTTATTTATCTGGATTAATATCCAACAATTGACAGGAGGTGGAGAAGGCTGGAACAGGGTCTGGTGGAAGTCTTGCTCTGAGCGCAGGTGGAACAGGCTGCGATGAATGCCCAGGTGTCCTCGTCCATAGTGGGCCACCAGAAACATCGCCGAAGAAAATTCATCATACGACTGACACCTGGGTGGCATGTGAGGTGTGTGGAGTGCGCCCACATAAGCACCTGTGACCGAACAGCATCTGGAACAAACGAAACAACCGAAAAACAAAGCCCACCTGGCCTGCTGGGAATTGAGTCTTCTGGCCAACTTTTATTTTTTATTTTTATGATCCGTCCAGACAACAAATGGCTGTTCTGTGCAATGGCGCCATTCCTCTAGTACATAATTCCTCTCCAGGGGGAAAGCCTCCTTGAAAAGAAGGCACAGGGATGCAGTTTGTGAGAGCGGTTTGGGCCAATCAGCCACCGCGGTCACCTGGGTCCATCCCGACCTGCCATTTGGGCCAATCAGCCACCGCGGTCACCTTAGCAGGGTCCATCCCGTCCTGCCCTTTGCCAATTACGTATCCCAGAAAGGACACAGAGGGGACGTGGAACTCACACTTTTCTGCTTTTACATACAGTAAACTACACTACACTGGAGAACTAGACGCACATGTTGCTCATGCTCAGCTTGAGACGGGGAGAAGATCAGAATATCAGAGTTGAAGCGTTTCCCAGGTGGGAAAGACAGGCGGTCTCTCCTCAGGGGATGAACGGGTATGGCCAAGCTGCATGGGCTCTGGCTCGGACTTATTGGGCACCTCCCGGCGGAACCTATGAGAACCCGAGTCGAGTGGATGAATGGTTGTCGAGAAAATCGAAGGACAGACAGACAGACATACAGTACATACATACATACGGAGACTACTCTAATTATAGTTAGATAACTTTCTGCTTCAGTCTGAATGGTTAGTAGTTTAGTTTAGTGCCCCAGACACAGTAATAATATATTTGATTATATTTAGCATATAATCAATATGAGATATATATTCAACACTGAAGCCATAACAAAAGTTATTATTCATTTATTAAACATATATAATACAGAACACTGCTGCTGTGTATTTATTTAGTTAACACAGGAAAGTGCTCCTAAGGCGTAGAAACTCTGCTTCCTCTTTCAGTCTGGACCAGAGAGAGAGACACTCAGAGGTAAGAACTATTCAACTGTGGACCAGAGAGAGAGACACTCAGAGGTAAGAACTATTCAACTGTGGACCAGGAAACTCATATTTTTAAGAATCTGAATAATAAAAATCATATGTAAGCCTACAAGATACATACCAAGCATTCATCAGCCTACAATAGATTGCAATACTTTTTACACATGTGCTCCTTTCAGTTTCTGTTAAGAAAATTGTTAAATTATTATTTATACAAATGATTTTGGTGTTTTTTATTGTGTTTTGTATTATGTTTACATTTGGTTTTTTTTTTTTTTTTTAGGATGTGTGTATGTGTGTGTATATATATATATATGTATATATGTGTGTGTATGTATATATATATATATATGTATATATGTGTGTGTGTATATATATATATATGTATGTATATGTATGTATATATATATATATATATATATATATATATGTATATATGTGTATATATGTGTATATATATATATATATGTATATATGTGTATATATGTGTATATATATATGTATATATGTATATATATATATATATATATATATATATATATATATATATGTATATATATGTATGTATATATATGTATGTATATATATATATATATATATATGTGTATATATGTATATATATGTATGTATATATATGTGTGTATATATGTATATATATGTATGTATATATATGTATGTATATGTATATATATATATGTATATATGTGTATATATATACATACATATATATATATATATGTATATATGTGTATATATGTGTATATGTATACATATACATATATACATACACATATATACATATATATATTTTTTGGGTGTGGTATTTTTTGGGTGTGGTGTCGGTTCAGCTTGACCTGTGAAGCAGAACACTTCTGTTGTTTCCTGAATAACAGGAAATAACT
>OOFB01030619.1:25588-40706 GCA_900323305.1 Trachyrincus murrayi
TACAGTCCAGCCTATTTCCAGCTCTGAGAATGATGTATCAAGTGACTTGAGACTTTACACTGGACCTGCTCAAATGGGTTTAAATGTACACTGTTTATTTCCTTTGTATTTAATTGTATTATTATTATTTCTCAGATACGTTTGATTGTCTCCATATCCAATGATCTGGATAGATTTTCTATCTCGTTTCAATGCAGGACATGCTAGCTGATACCTCCACTGAGCTTCTGTTAGGAACCTAGAATTCTGAGTTTTCCAATTCTCGTCTACATAGCAATTCATGGGCATTTCACCTTCGCCTATTTGAGCCGAGTTTGATGGTAGCAGCTACCAACTCATTGTTGAACATTTTCATCTTGTGTGATTTACGTCTGGGCTATAAGTTGGTTATTGTGTATCATATTGTGAAATTGAGACGTTTATGCGGGGGAATATATTATTTTTAAGTTCAAATTAAATGGTTTGAAGGTGATAAGGCCTCTTAATTTCTCACAGTATCCTGATAAGTTAGAATTGTATTTAAAAAGCCTAGGTTGATATCTTTCATTACCATGTAATTACCACCTGCAAAGTTCATTCAACGTAGATTCTTAAACATTGGACACACTGTTACAGGCAGATGCGGTGCATAATGAAATGCACTTCATCCTCTAATGTACAGTGTTTGCTTTTTATTTTTTATTTTACGGGATCACCCTTTCTTTTCTAATGTTTGACATAAAGTGACCTGACAAGATTGTATTGTGCTTGACAATGATTTGCAGGCAGACAATACAGTTAGTCACTATTTAAGAGCATGTTTGTAGAGATGGTGTGTACTCTGTATTTTAAGAAAAAGATTCCGATCATTTTGAAACACGTTCACTTTAATGTTTTGACAGGTTTGACATTTGACTCTTATTTATCATTTTTATGTATACAAAGCGAGGACACAACACTGACAATAAATCACAATGAATGAAAGTGTTTTTGGTATTAGGTTTTCAATGCAATAGTTCTCCAGTGCTGTGCATGTGAGGAATGCAACAGCACAATGATTTTAGTTAATATCAGGTCATTCAACTGAAAAATGAACACTACATCAAACTGGCATCAATGATTGTATTTATTCTACTTATACATTACACTGGTGATCAATGGATACTATAGGCTGCAGGACTTGCACCAAATCGACAGCAAATGAGAAGCAATTCAATGTAATTAGGCTGTAATAATGTAGATTATGTAGAAGATACGAAGCTGTAGTCTGTAGTACTGAGCAGTAGTCTGTGGTAACTGCAGCATTATTATGGGATATCAGGGCTTTAAACAACTAATGCTAAATGGGTGCTATTGTTTTATGTAAAGCATAAGTATTCACAATCAATAATCAGGCATGGAATGGATGCCCGTTTTGTCAAGTCAAGCTTTATTTATATAGCACATTTCATACACAGGGCAACACAATGTGCTTTACATAAAGTAACAATACAATCAAAGTGCAGAATATAAATATGCATATCAACAGTTTATATTATTATACAAAGAATAGAATGCAGAATAGGCAAATCTCTGCCTTTTTAACTGTCCAACTGAGTTCCTGTTTGAAGAAATGTGTCCGTTTCTATATTGTAAGGTTAACACACGCAACATTAACCACTATGCAGCATTGGCTGTAAATAGGGGTTGGAGCAGGCTGAAGGCATGAGTGGAGCATCAGATTCCCCTTCATCTTGGGTTTCACCTCACCTTGAATGCTTGAGCACCACCTAATTGAGAAAGCCCTTTGCAGTGGTCTAACAGATTTGACTGAGACACGTCCAAACCGTTGTGGTTGGCAACAGCCCCCTGCTCCTCATTCAGGCAGCCTTTCTCAGCTAAAGATCCATCCTGCTGCTGGAAATGTGATGTCTACAACAGCAGGCCTGGTAGAAGCCTTTGGCTAGAGACAGGCTATTATGTTTTCTTAAGGTTTTGAAACCCAAATGTAGTGTTATTTTTGAATTGTTAGCTTTTAGTCTGTTGGTCTTGCATTTTTAATTTTTTTTTAAAGGTTTTTGTTCAAAACCACCACTAAGAAGGGAAGGTTGACCGCTCCTTGTCCAATTTCTCCATCAATCGCTTTATCAGTCACCAAGTTTGGTATAAACGGTTATCGGTTTAAAAGTTGTGAAAAAGATAAATGTCATGACATTACCATGCATTATTTAAAGTGACACTTTGGAGATATATCTAATTTATATAGGCCTGGTGGTCGGTTATTGCAATCGGTCTTAAAAAAGCTGTTAATCTCAAATTAATCCTTAAACTACAGAGACTTTATACAATATGACAGTTAATACAAATCTGCCAGTTAATCAAAGTATTGCTTAGGTTGCCTACTAGTGGTGGAATGTATGACTGCTTGCAGACTGTATTATTATTTTTTTTAACATAGAATCGGAAGATTGATAGGAGACACACAGCGCAACTCTTGTGTACTGATCATGTCCCTGTAACGAATGGAAGTGTTAAGGATTTCTTACAGCCGGTGCGGAAACCAATGCAAATCGTGATTGATTGTTGAAATTGTGGAGGACGTTTGACAAAACCAGCGACAAAATCTGCCTAACAATATAAACGCTGCAGCGCTCCAGACACAGCGGAGCCAACAACTTGTGAGACGTTCCCGTGGCGCAGCGCAACCAACCATGTAAGACTTCAAATGGTATCTTTGAACAGTATAACATTAGGTTTGTAGTTTTGTAAGTTGATCTGCAGACAACATACTACGTACTTAGTAATATTCAAACTATGCAAGGGGAAAAAGTTGAGCTTTTTTGGACGGAAACTTGAAGCAACAATACACTATCTCGTGGTCGTTGTGTTTTCAGAAAAATACTACATTTACTTATATTCTGTGTATTTTGTTTCGCTGTTTCAAACCAATTACCAATGACCCATATGTCGGCATTCGACGCGAAACATTGAGACAGCACATCAAAAGGGAGGTCTAGTTTCTCCCCGTTTCCAGCGGAAGGATACGCGCTCCGCATCTCCAGTCCTCTGCCCGCGACCGGGACATGGCATGGCTCCTGGACCCAGAAAGAGGCTTTATAAGACCAAAGTAGCCTCTCCGGCCGGGAGATAAACACCACGCAGGGAGGGGGCGGGGGAGACTGTGCGTGTATATATGACGGTATGTTATACAACACTTTTTGTATGTGTGTACTTAGTATGTGTACAAAGTTACGGATACATCATCGGGATGTTTGCCTGGCCAGCGGCTAAGCTATCTTAGCTTAGCTTAGCTTTAGCTTAGCTTTAGCTTAGCGTTAGCTCAGCGAAGCGGTAGGAAAAGTTTCTGCGGAATGGAGGAGGAGGAGGAGGGCTAACTGTTGAGTTAAAAAAAGTTAGTTTTTGTACCTGAAATGAAAGTTAAAACGATGTCTTTAAAAAAAACGCGTGAGACTACTAAAACTACCCGGAGTAAAAGAAGTTGCTGAGAGTGTTTCAGGTCTCTTAAGTTACCGCAGACGGTGTTTTAAATTGGCGTGTTTTTGTTAGCTAGGCTAGTTAGCATAGCAGCCGCTGTGATTTGGGGGGGGGGGCTGTTGTCTTGATCAAACTGTTATTTACCTGCGAGGTCTGAATGATCTTTGGCATTAACCTGTTTGTTTTTTAGAAGGGCTTTTAGTTCAGTGTTTGTCCTGTCGTTTGTGATGTCCGTGGAGTCACGTCAGTCATCTTCCATAAGTCGATGCCTCCTGGAGCCGATACTTTAACTTTACTTTCGTTTTTACTGTAATCTTAACCTTACTTGTCAACTTAATCACGCACTATTACGAGTATATTCCCTGTGTTTTTCCTGTACCTCAAATATGCCTCTGGTAGTACATACACAATATGCGTACATTAGCATTACTGTGGAGGAAAGCGACATTGATTATCTGGAGAAAGGAAAGCAGGCTGATGGGAGGTAACGTAATGAACCATGAGTGGAAGGCATGGTGTATGGGCCTAGGTGTAGTGTTTGCATATAGGTACTTTCGTTATTCACAGTGATGAAGGCATTGGTTTGTATGTAGTTGTTTCAGTGGTTTAACCCACCTGTCAAAGGCTACACGTTGAGTAGTTAGTCTGTTTCGAAATACGTCCTTTCTGTGTGGATTTCAGTCTGCTGGGACTTATGGTTTTGATTTCGATGTTTCAATAGGTGTGACAGTGGCAGATAATCATCTTGGTGTGAGTGTTATCTGATCCAGTACTTTGGATCAGTACTTTTTGTCTGCGTGTGACTACTTTAATTGGACCCAACTTGCCCCCTGGTTGCTCACCCTGCCTTGTACAAGGAAGTGGTGAATCACTGGGAATCGAACGTGCCTCCTTCTTGGGCCGGGCTTTCTTTACTAATATATTAAGTGTGTGGAAATGATTGTTAAGAGCGTGTTTTGGAGGACAAGGGGGAGGCGACCAACATTGTTTTGTTTGGAGCTCGCTGTCCTACTTTAGGGAGGTTTCCTCCTGGCTTCCTGCGAAACGCAGAACAATGAGGCGTGAGAGCGGTACGCTGTGCTGCCAGGACAGCTGTGACCTGGAATGGAGGGAAGAGATGAGATGAAGGAGGAAGCGGCCCTTTGTGGTCACATCCTCTTCAGGGGCCGTAGAGCGTCCCCCGCTTCACAGGCTAGCCGCGGCACAGCTGCTGCTGCTCCGGGGAGCAGGATACAGCGGGCCGTCTGTCCTGCCGCATCTGTCCTGCCCTTTGTCTGGGCCGCCGCTTGACTTTCCCGGGGCGCCAGTTAAATTGTGACTCCTCGTTATTTGTTGAGTTTGGTTGAATAGAGTGAGTTGCCTGGAGTGGACTTGATGATGTGCTACCTGCTTTTACACAAGTTTATTTTGAGGGAGTTGCCTCTCTGTCTCAATTGTAGTTCACCGTGACTGGCTTTGAAGTTGTGTTTCTTGCAGAATTCACCATTCTAGTGCTATAATGTTTCACAATGCAGTATCAGAATGAATCACCTTGTTCATCACCTTTTGCCAGCATTTCAAACTCGATGCCCGGACTGACAGTTTGCATGAGTTGGGCTTTCCGTAACCACGAATCGAATCATGTTTTATGATTTGTGAAATACAATCGTGTAATAACTGAGTCACCCCTGCTGCAGCAACCCTACGCCACTATGTTAATATAGTGGTAGGTCAGAGGGCCGGGGTTGTTTTTCATTTCGTCGGTCACACATCACACCTGTAGTCTCTGGCCTTTTATCACAACATTTTTCACTTGCTGATGCTTTTCCTCTGTTTCATCGTTCTACAGGAAACACATGGACTAAAACACTGAGAGAGGTGGGCACCGGTGGTCCAATCAGAACAAAGGGACAGCAGGAGAAACTGGGAGACGTTGTATGAGGGCGCATCCTCACTTTTTTTGCCCCGTCCTATTGCCGAAGCTATTGTATTGGTAGGACACACTACAGCGCTCTGAAGCTCATCCCTCGGCGACCCACAGACAGACACACACACACACACACACACACACACACTCCCCTTCCCTCTGCTGGCTGGTGGTGACCCAGCCCCTCCAGCCTGCTGCGGGGTCCTTCCTGAGCGGCGGCAGCTGCGTCCTGCTGGCTGCCTCCCTTCCCTCCCCTTGCTTCCTGTCCTTGGTCTGACAAGAGGCTAGATACTCTGCTACGCTACCCCATGCCCCGCCCCCACCCCCCAGACCCTCCACCCACCCCTTCATCTCCACTGGGCCCTCTGCTACAAACACACACACACACACGCGCATATTTTCAGACTTGACCGCTGAAACTGCCTGACTGTAGTTGGACGGTGTCATCTGGGTGCTACATACCTGGACACGCCGCTCGGTCGATCGGTCGGGTCCGCTGGTCCGGTCTTCCCGCTCCACCATCCATCCACCCCCTTCCCCCCCCCCCCCCCCCCCCCAAGCTCGTTGGCATGACCTCGATGTCCAGCCTCTTCTCCTTCACCAGCCCGGCGGTGAAGCGGCTGCTGGGCTGGAAGCAGGGCGACGAGGAGGAGAAGTGGGCGGAGAAGGCGGTGGACGCGCTGGTGAAGAAGCTGAAGAAGAAGAAGGGAGCCATGGAGGACCTGGAGAAGGCGCTGAGCAGCCCCGGACAGCCCAGCAAGTGTGTCACCATCCCGCGCTCGCTGGACGGCCGGCTGCAGGTGTCCCACAGGAAGGGGCTTCCGCACGTCATCTACTGCCGCGTGTGGCGCTGGCCCGACCTGCAGTCCCACCACGAGCTCAAGCCGCTGGAGGTGTGCGAGTATCCGTTTGGCTCCAAGCAGAAGGAGGTCTGCATCAACCCCTACCACTACAAGCGGGTGGAGAGTCCCGGTAGGTCATGGCTCATGATGCACGCCAGAACACACACACAGACACACAGAGAGGCTGGTTGTTTTTTTTCTCTTCTATTTTTGTACCAAATGACGTCCAAACTTCAGACGGTAGTGAACGCTGTGTTCTTGACCGTAGTGAACGCTGTGTTCTTGACCGTAGCTGCCATGTAAAAACCCTTAGCTTTGTGTAGTAAAGCATGAAGCGAGGATTAAATACTTTCCTTCTTGACAATATCACCATCTCTTTAGGGGTTCTTGATTTCATCATCTTAACACGGGCATGAACAGCTACATTAAATGTTTGGTTAATGAGGAACGCAGTAATCCATAGTTATCTTTTGTTTTTTATTTTTCTCTCATTGCGCCACCACGGGTGGCATGAGTGTTTCTGCATACACCTCAGGGCTGCAGCCCTGTCCTGGTAAAGAGATCCTCAGATGTCATCACACGGCTCTGTTCCGGCCAATCCCTGGCCCTTTCACAGAAAATCAATATTACTAGCTTGTTTTTTCTTTTTTTTCTCGTCTTATTGGATTATATGGCTCAGGCACTTCAGATGGGGTGTGGCAGCAGAAAGAGGCTTGCTAAATGTCTATTCCACTCTTCACGCCAATGCTGCCAGCACCAGTTCCCTATCTCTCCCTTGCGCACACAATACAACACAGACGCCAGTTGGTGACTAGCGAAGGCAACCCTGATGTTGGCGCCATCTCACTCGGGTGTCGCTGGCTCGCTACTGACCTGTCTGGGGCCAGGAGGAGTGTGCTGATTGCACAGGGCTACGTTAAAACCAAAGTTTGTCATCACTGGCTAGTTATGGTAGTGCGGCCTTGGGATGAAGACGTGCCAAGTCGCTTTGATAAGCTAAGTGAAGGTAAATTAAAATCAAGGTTGGGGAAATTCCCCCTGAGCTAAAGGGCTCAATGATGGTTGGCCTGCTGCGTGACCTCTCTAACTAGATTAGTCTTCAGCAAGGCCTACATGGCCTGTTACAGAATGTACACGTTTGTGTCATGTGAAACGAAATACCTTGTTTTTTAATATGGAAAATAAAACGTATAAACGTATTTTTGGCAAAAAAAGTATATAAATGTTCTAAATAGTATAATTTACTAAAGTATCAACAGGAATTGACAACAGGAAGCCACAATGTGTTTCCTTCTGAGCACAAGTATTGTCCGTCTAACAAACAGCAGATGGATTGTGTTTTTTTTCTCCTCCAAAAACGCATTACAACCAGTAATGGCTGTCCTGTTGCTTCGCTCTGCAGAATGTCTCACTGATGTCCTCAACTCTCCTAAAACAGCTTTATTAAATGACACCAGGGCAACGGAAGTAAACAAAGCCCTGTGCGTGTGCGGTTTCTTTCTCACACTCGGATGTTCTCGAAGGTTCATGAAGAAAGATGCTTTGGGAAAAAATATGAGGACTCTTGTGTTCATCACGGTCATCCTTGGTGACCACGGACTACATTTGCTATTATGTATGGCGTCGATAGACTAAATGATCCGTTGATTGTTAATGTCTTAACACGTGCAGGCACTCTGCCGTTGGCGTACTCCGACGAGATTATGGATTACTCAGCGTTGTTTCTGTGCTCTCTCCCCAGTGCTTCCTCCGGTGCTGGTGCCTCGCCACAGCGAGTTCAACCCACAGCACAGCCTCCTGGTGCAGTTCCGCAACCTCACCCACAACGAGCCACACATGCCCCTCAACGCCACCTACCCCGAGTCCTTCCAGCAGCCACACAGCGCGGGTAGCAGCGGCGGCGGGGGGGGCGGCGGTTCCTTCCCCGTCTCCCCGAACTCCCCCTACCCGCCCTCTCCGACCAGCAGCGGGACCTACCCCAACTCCCCCGCCAGCTCGGGCCCTTCCAGTCCATTCCAACTCCCCGGTAGGCAGCATGCATGCATGCACGCACGCACACGCTTACACGCACGCACTCACAGGTAACTGCGTCCTTTGAGTCAGGTGGTTAAGGTACAGATGCCCCACCCTAACCTCCTGCGTGATCCAGGTCCTAACTTGGATTTAGCTCTGTGGCAGCTGGGGTTTGGTAGCGTGATGCTACCAAACCCTTTGATACCTGTTAGGGATGCGCCAACATTTTAATTCCCAGGCACATTTCATAAAACTCTTGGCCGAATACCAAGTACATGTATATTATGTATTTGCCCATTTTTTTGTAATGTTTCATAAATGAAATTGAAATTAAATTACCAAACTGAATTATATTAAAAAATATACTCTCACGTATTTATCGGGGAGTCGTGACTTTGGGGGTTGAATTAGACCTGTTGTTGAGGAAGTCTTGTTGTACCCCCTCTTGACAAATTGCAGAGCAGTACTTGCAAATCGCCAGTCCGATTATTGCTTTCAACAAACTGTGAAATGCTTGAAGACTGCTAACATATTTGCGTTTTTAAACATGTGTAGTCATGCCGTTAGCATAACATGTTATAATTCACTTAGCGTAACATGTTATTCAACTGTGGGTCAAACCTTTCTCCAATTCATTTTTATAAGGAAAAATACCCAATCTCGAGTTCCATGACAATGGATTTTCCAAGACCTAAGATGACAGGTTATATGGCCTGGTTTGACCAGCAACAAAGACCTAAGATGACAGGTTATATGGCCTGGTTTGACCAGCAACAAAGACAGTCCCCTCTTAAGTGCCCAAACATAATTAAGCGTTGACACTTGTGATTTTGCGTGTGTGGGCTTGCATGTGTGGCGGTGAGTGGGGTTACTGTTCTATTCTGCTGCAGGCCAGATCTGCTGATGCAGGCATCTGCCCTCATCAGCCAGTCGTGCAGAAGGAAGCTGCACTTTAATAGCAGCAGCTTACAGTTCCAGTTGGGCTTAAATACAGGAGTGTAGAATAGCCTCTGATGAACATTCTGCTCCCTTTAGAGACATTCATTTCTCAAACCCGCTACGTTTTCCCTGAGTGAGCTTTGAAAAATCTCTAGTTACACTTCTGCCGGGAACGGTTGCTTTAGCTAGCGACGGATGTGTAAAATCTGACACCATATCGGTGGGGGTGTGGGTGGGGGTGTGGGTGTGTGGGTGTGTGTGTGTGGGTGTGTGTGTGTGTGTGTGTGTGTGTGTGTGTGTGTGTGTGTGTGTGTGTGTGTGTGTGTGTGTGTGTGTGTGTGTGTGTGTGTGTGTGTGTGTGTGTGTGTGTGTGTGTGAGAGACCATATGCCTGCAGCAGCAACAACTGGTCTCCTCTAAAGTGTGTGATGTGTGTTTCAGCTGACACCCCGCCCCCAGCGTACATGCCCCCTGATGAGCAGATGGGCCAAGACAGCCAGTCCATGGAGACCAGCAGCGTGGTGCCTCAGAACATGCCCAGAGGAGGTGAGAGACCACCAGAGGCCCACATCCTTATCATGCACAGCTAATGCCATGGTTGACAGCAGTCTGCTGCATTTCATATTATGTTGATATGTATTTGGGTAAAGTTTTGAAGTCCCAAATAAAGCCTTCGCCGTTGCATATTGTTGTTGAGAGTAAAATAGGCTCGTTCGCCAACGTTTAGTGGCTGGCCCGGGTGTGCGGAGTTCCCCCACATCAGACAAGTTTTACAATAATGACCGCCTGCCAAGAACGTCCTGACATCAAATCCTGATCACCTCCATCAACACTTTGTATGAGGTGGTCCAGACTCATCTGGTGTGTGCGTGCGCGTGTGTGTGGTTTACGATCCTTAACTGCATACGGCCAATCTGGCGACCTCTTGGCTTGCGTCCACACCAGACACAAAGCACATAATTTATGAACCCTAAAAATCTTGGAATAGTTGCCGTAGTACTTTTGTGGCGTTTGGCATTCGTGCAAACATTCAAGTCTTGCGTTGACGGTCCAAAATGTCATCGCCCGTGCTCTGTTTAGTTCAGTTTTGGACTGAACCATTCCCTGTGGAGACTTGTAATTGGAAACACGTCGTCATTCCCGGCCATGGCTCATCTTCTGGTTTTGTGCTCTTGCGAGAGCAGGATTCGATTGATTTGTAACGGATAGACGGTGGACGCGTGTCCCGTCACGTTGTGGCGTTCTGTGTGACTATACATCTGCCTCGTATGACTACACGCCAAAAGACGTGTTGAATCATTTCAAGCAGGTACGAGGGAAAGTGATATCCTCACATCTGCCTTTTAGCCATGGACTAGTTTTAACAAGGGATAGTCATTTGTAATAATTGCCGGTCTTAATCCTGTGCCAATATGCTTGTCTGCAATTTGTTAAATAGTTCTACCACCGTTTCCATGATTAGCATACCTTGACATGACGCTTATATTTTTAGCTTCTTGTGGTAAAGGACTTAAGTTTTTACACTACAAATGAATGATCTTGGCATCACAAAACCTGGCGTGTTTTCTTTCGGTGATTTTACTGTAGTTTGAGGTAGTGGGTCTTCTGAACGGAGCCAGAGGGGTAAAAGAACCACTATGGAACGGACTCTGACTTGTAAATGGCTTGTACAGACATTGTAAATGACAAATGTATGACAAATATATATTAATTGATGAATTATCATTACATTTGTGCTCTTCGTGTTGGCGGCCATTGTTCAAATAAAAATCGAAGGCTGGATTCCAAACGTTTTCCTTGATCCCTCGAGCTTTAGGCACCAGCAGTAGCATGATAAAGCACCAGCAGTAGCATGATAAATGTGGAATTGGGACTCATTGAGCTGCTTCAGCGTCATTAAAGGTGACCCTCAGACTTTGTAGCCAATCACATTTGATAGATGTGGCCATACGGCGGCTTGATATGTAAATGTCGCAGAATCACTAGAACACTTCCTGCTAGGATACACTGATGCATCCTCAGTCCCAGAGACGATTTGTCGGCCGACATAAGCTTCTTGTTGATTCGACAATTGGAACAGCAGGCACAGTGGCGATCGAGGAAAACATCTGATCTGTAGTAGGAAGTGTGAGGCGAGTCGCCTACCTCACGGAGCCTTCACCAGCTTTCGCTCTCCGTTCGTAGGGCCATCTATAGGGCCAAAACCTCACTACCACGACACCCATTGTAGAATTGGGACACCCCACGCTACGCGGGAGAGGTTAGAACAGAGTGGTGGGGAGTAAGGACCATGTATGTACCGTGAACTGATCTCTAACCGAAGATCACCCTTTACAACTTAATAATAATAGCAGTAATACTCACATGCTGCTCCTCCAACTGTTCTCCAGATGTGCAGCCGGTGGAGTACGAGGAGCCCAGTCACTGGTGCTCCATTGTCTACTATGAGCTCAACAACCGCGTGGGCGAGGCCTACCACGCCTCCTCCACCAGCGTGCTGGTGGACGGCTTCACCGACCCCTCCAACAACAAGAACCGCTTCTGCCTCGGCCTGCTGTCCAACGTCAACCGCAACTCCACCATCGAGAACACCCGCCGGCACATCGGCAAAGGTGGCGCCCAACGCTCACGTCTGACCAGTAGCGTAAAAAAATAAATGTATCGCTTTGTGTCCTGGTTTTGATGTCGTGTGTCCCCCCCCTTCTGCCTCCCTCGCCTCTGCTGCCCCAGGCGTCCACCTGTACTACGTGGGAGGAGAGGTGTACGCAGAGTGCCTCAGCGACACCAGCATCTTCGTCCAGAGTCGCAACTGCAACTACCACCACGGCTTCCACACCACCACCGTGTGCAAGATCCCCAGCGGCTGCAGCCTCAAGATTTTCAACAACCAGGAGTTCGCCCAGCTGCTGGCCCAGTCAGTCAACCACGGCTTCGAGGCAGTGTACGAGCTCACCAAGATGTGCACCATCCGGATGAGCTTCGTCAAGGCACGTTTGAAATACTGTATGCTGTATGTGGGGGTGATGGGGATGAATATACTGTATATTGTGTGACGATCAACGTGTGGAAGTTCCAGGTTGTATGTAAAATAATCAATCACACACAAGTGTGTATGTGTGTGGTAATTCAGGGGGATTAATGTGTTTGTACCATAGACTGTATTAAGGTTTTTACTAGCGGTCTCAAATGGATGTTATTTCTGACTCTTTTCACAGGGCTGGGGAGCCGAATACCATCGTCAGGATGTCACTAGCACCCCCTGCTGGATTGAGGTGCACCTGCACGGGCCCCTGCAGTGGCTGGACAAGGTGCTGACACAAATGGGGTCGCCTCTTAACCCCATTTCCTCCGTGTCCTAATGATGATCCCTTGGGAGCTTGGGGGTTCCTTTTCACTTTTTTTTAACAGTTACTTTTTACGTGTTTTTTTGCTGATTTATAATTTAAGGTATCTTAAACGACAATATTGGTGCCATTCTGACCCATTGCCATCACCAGAGATTTTCTGTGACTTTAAAAGTTTGTGTAAAAAGGAGTATACAGTATGCTTTGGCTCCGTCAGCCTGCCCAGTACGTAGTACAAATACTTTAATTTAAAACACGGTAAACAATAATTGGACACAAAGTCCACTACCAAACCTACAAATGGATTCAAATGAAATCTATTCTGCTTTTCCTTGTTTTCATCGTTCGTTGAAATAAATAACACGGCAAATCTTAACAAAATATTTCACTACACTACATGTGAATGGGACTAAAAAGGTGGGCGTGAAGGTGTTAAAGCATGTGCTGTGTACACCTATGGGAAACAACCGTTGTGGAACTTGCGATGAGTCAAAATGATACTGGTAGTCTCTTTTTTTTTTTTTTTTTTTTTTTTTAACGGCTGAACTGTTTACACTTAACTTGTGGGAGGGAATCTTTTAACTCTGGCTAGAGAAGCAGCAACAGCCAGGATCCAGCTGTTTTGATAAAGCGAGTAACGTTGCAGGGGGAGTGAGAGAAACCCCCCCCACCCCCTGCAGACAAAAGGAAGGGCCCACGTAGCAGCAATGACATGGACACACTACTGCTTGAAGACACTACCGACCGTCAGCCTAACTCTAGGGCCCCGCTGGCAAGCCTGTGTCCGACCACGGTTCAGTTCTTACTGTTGTTGGTTTTTTTTCTCCCACAAATGATTGATCTATGTATGTGTAGTTTTTAAAAGACAGATTATTTTTCCTCCCCCTTTTTTGTATCTCTACTCTTAAAACAATTAGGCAACAATGGAATTTAACAGCACACTTTTATTTTCCATACATTGTCTAAAAGTCTGATATGGACATGTGATTTATAGAAATAATTGTTTACTACTAGGCTCAGATTTCACAAATGCTTCCTTTTTTATAGTCTCTACTGCTATAAACAAACACAGTGACTGCCTTTTCAATAAAGTATGTTTGGCAGCCTGGCAGTCTTTGATATGGGAGATCCATCGCTGAGCATGTTGGAACATGCCGTACGCTAATAAACTGATGAATGTTCATCTATTGCAATAGAAGTAGTCTTTTGTGATATAATGGAAATTAATTGCCAATTCTCTTTGTACTATCATGTTCGAGTGAATGAGTGTACTTTCATACTCACTGTATTAACAAGATTGTGCATTTGTGGACTTTAATTTAATTTCTCTTGTGAAGGCATACAAAATGTAGGTGTGGGTACAAAGGCATAATCAATTCATTAGCACAATAAAATAAACAGGTTATTTGTTATCAATGACAATTTGTTCCTGTAATTCATTTTGAACTTTTTGTATTTTTTTTTTTTTATTTTTTTTCTTTTATAAATTAGGCCATTTAGACTGGACTGTCGTTTTTAATGTATTTTTTGAAGAATATACATTCTCACTCAAAAGGTTTTATGAATTATGTGTGGAATGCCAGATATTTATATTACCATTTGTTTTAAGTACAATACGTATAATTCTATACCTTTTGAAAGTCATGGACTTCGTAAGATTCACTATGTGGGTCAAAGAACACGTTTTTGACTGAAATGTTGAACATAAACCTCCACCATGACAATGTATATAGTCACATTTAGCCACAAGTAAATGCTTCACCCAATACATAACTTATTACTAAAACTAAATCACACATGACTGAAGTCAGAACATTGCTCATTTTCCATTTTTTTAATATTTGATCTCCAAGTCTGTGCTGACTCCTTTTGCTTGTGGATTGGAGGTGGCAAAACATAATGTTGAGTTGACCTTTTTAACACTGAACAAAAATGACATTTGTTGGCATTGCTTGCCTTATCTAGGAGGAAACTGGTGACTTGTATGATGAACCAGATGTATCATTTACACACATTTTAAGATTTTCCATGAAGAGATCTTTATTACAAGTTTCAATTTCTATATGCTAACTAAGCATTAATAATAGCAATGCTCCATATGCATATAAATATTAGGTCCATATGCCAAGTCCCTGGTGTTGCATGCTGAACCTGTATTTAATGACGCAACCATGCCGTCTATCGTGCAACCTGCTAGAACCTGCTCTTTCCTTTTTACCCAGGGTAAATATTTATTTATTGTAAAACCCGGATAACACGGCTTCAGTCCATGTTTCATATGTTTCTAAACAGACGGCTGTTTTATATGAATATAGTAGTCACTCCAGTTTATTTCTGCAACCACGGCCCAATGGGACGGCTCCTATCAACAGGAACAGCAACAACAACACAAATCTTTCGAGTCTGACAACTTCCCATTGGTCCACGTCGGTGTTTACCGTAACTATCCTAAACGTGGATCACCTTTTAACAAAAAGACCGTGGAAACGTCTCGTTAAGGTGCACTAACAAAACAAACAAATGTACGTAATAACCACAGCATGTGCGCGCCGATATGTCACACAAAGTGAATGCGGAATACTTGACTTTTAACCGGTTAAAAGTGAGCTGTGCTCGACGGGC
>OOFB01030622.1:11024-25154 GCA_900323305.1 Trachyrincus murrayi
GGGGGGGCGGGGGGGGTGGGGGGTGGGGCGTGGGGGGGGGGGGGTGGGGGGGGGGGGGGGGGGCGGGGGGGGGGGGGGGGGGGGGGGTGGGGGGGGGGGGGGGGGGGGGGGGGGGGGGGGGGGGGGGGGGGGGGGGGGGGGGGGGGGGGGGGGGGGGGGGGGGGGGGGGGGGGGGGGGGGGGGGGGGGGGGGGGGGGGGGGGGGGGGGGGGGGGGGGTGGGGGCAGTGGAGTGTAGATGAATGGGCTCAGAACTATCAGCACTGTGTTAGTGTTTGAATGTATGCGTGGGGGATGATGGAGGGAGGGAGGGAGGGAGGGTCCTGACGTCTTTCTTCCGACGGAGAAAGACGGGGTTCATCCTAATCCTCTTCAACTGGATCCTAGTCCTTTCTGGGGTTCCACCGTTGACTGCATCACAAAATCTGGGAACAAACGCAAGCGCAAAAAGACGGTGAGTTGGGAAGCCGTTGGATCTAAAGGAGGGGGGGGCCATTAACACCCTGGGACTCTCACCTCTGGGTGCGTCTGAGCGGGTAAGCGGGGGGAGGCGCTGTGTCCGAGGGGGCGGGTCTTCTTGGACTCTGAGACGTCCAGAGACCTGGGGCCTTCCTCTGGCCCGGAGCCACTCCTGTGGCTCTTCCTCTTTCTCTTCGAGTCCCTGGTGCGTCCACGGCCCGCTCCTCTCTGCTCCTGAAGCTCGATCTGAGACCACGCGAGGGGGACAGACGTATTTCAAACGGCGGCAACAAAGAAACCGCTGCTAGCAGTTTGAGGAGAATACATACTACAGAACGGTGTGTGATCGTATCACGGCTTCAACACTTCAAACATAATTTAAGGAAAACAGGTTCAGGTGCCAGAACACACCCTTGTTTAAATTCCCCCAACACTGTACATGTATGACTCAAATCGTCTCAGGTGTATATGGCTCATGTTGTGTTGGTCTCTAACCTGGATGAGCGTGTGCAGCTTCTCCCTGGGTGGCACAGAGTGGGCCTGCAGGACTCGGTGGATGGCGTGGCTCTGGTCCAGCAGGGAGACCTCCAGCAGGTCTCCCTCTAGCTCCAGCTCCTCCAGCCTGGCCCTGGTGTCCGGGGAGAGGTCCACCACCTGGCCTGGCAGGGAGGGCAGCAGGGGCAGCAGAGACGCCACACCTGGGGTCCCGAGAGAGAGTTGACTCATCATGCATCTGGGGTATGTTAGCCTCACAAATCAGACTTTAGATTCATAATCTAAAGTCTGACGGCAGACTATATTAAATCTGGGCGAACGGGGTGTTTCACATTCTTTCGTTTCGTATTTGTTTCGACCAATCGTGTTGCCGGAGGCAGGGATCTGCAAGCGCGTAATTGGCTAACACCGAACACAAACTCGGCCAGCACTAGTGAACTTTTCCTGGTGGGAAGACGAGCTAAACCACCGCTCTTAGAAAAAACGTTTCAAATCAAGACTTTGGTTTCCGGCCGAGGCTCTGGGGCGTCTCCCCCCAGAAGGTCTGTTGTAACATAGGAGGACTGCTAGGGGTTAGGGGTATTTTGATCTGAGACAAGACGTCCACCTGTAGGTATAAACAACACTAACCTGTAACACTGGACTTCTTGCCGATGCCATTTGCACATTCAGCCTGTGGGGAAGCACAAGGATGAGGTGAGATGAGGACACTTCACTACAGCTCGAAGGGTCCAACACGCTGCTGTTCTACGCTACCCTAAAGAGAAGACTGAGATGTGTGCTTCACCTTAGCGCCGTTCATCTCCGTCTTCTTCTTGGGAGAGTCAGTGAGGTCGATGACCCCGTCTTCTCCACCCTCAGAATCTGACAACACAATCACAGCGTTCCCTTTGGGCTCCGTCTCGGCCTCCTCTTTGACCTCCTCCTTGCGGCGGAGGCTCCCTTTGAGTTCCTGGAGCTTCTTGAGGGCCAGCTGGATCTCGGGCGTCTCCAGCGCCTCCTTGGCGCGGCCCTGCCAGTTGATGGCCCTCTCGGTGAGACACTGCAGGGCCTCCCCCTCGGGCAGACGCACCGGAAGCTTCTGCAGCGCCATCAGCAGCGCCAGGATGGTCTCCAGGCGGGGGCGCCGCGACCGCTGGCACAGCGGGCACAGAAAGCGCGAGTCCCAGTCCCACCAACACAGCGGGTTGAATGGATGCGTAGAGGAGGAGGAGGAGGAGGAGGGCAGGAGAGAGGGGAAGGGAACACAGCCGCTGTGGAACCAGTCTTTACACAGCTGGCAACGGAGCTGAGGGGCACGCGGCGGCCCACCGCACACACACACCGCCTGGGGGCTGCGGTGGCCGTTGGTGTCCCGGTGGTCCTTGACAGAGTTCTGAGAGCGGCTGGGGGTGTCCAGCTCCATGCTCTCCTCCCACCTCCCGTTCTCCTTGTCCTCCCGGTCGGCCGCGGCGTCAAGTCCGTCTTTACACATGTTGGTCCTCTGCAGCCTGAGCAGGGTCTCCTTCTCCTGGTGCTCGCCCTCCTTGAACGCCATCACCTGGAGACCAAGCCCAGAGGTCAGGGTCACACTGTAAAACATGCACTTAATACACACAATATACTACCTTAATATTGACAACATGTCATAATATAGTACCTTAATACAGATATATACAATACGCAACAGAAATCCCAAATTGCTGTTGGATTGAAGTAGAAATCGTCTGTCGTTGCATCGGATCAGACAGTAGACTGTCCCAGCACACGAACAAACCATCATTTCTTCCACTAGTTCTACAACGCAGCTGGTGTGAGCTACGGTTGGTGAGTGCGATCAGACTGAGAACTCTTTACGGCTCAGTGGCGGGCAGAGAACTCACAATGGCTCCCGGGTCCCGGAGGTCCTGAGCAGAGAGGCCCAGTGTGTTGGTGTCCGAGTCGTCCAGCGGCTCCGTCTCCTCTACTTTCTCCCTCCTCTTTGCACACGGACACAAAACCTGCCGGGGCAGCAAACTAGACGTCAGAACACGTTGATCGCATTAAGTTACAGTTGAATGAATAAAGTATCCATCCATCCATCTAAATACAAAGCATCTTCACAGATGTGTCTGCAAGTTCATGATGTTTGGCCTCTCTGCTCGCTAACCTCCAACAGGCTGTGCTGGCTGCTCTTCTTCAGGAAGGTCTTGCTGGCCTTGTCCTTCCAGGAGTGGGCGCTGGCCACCTGCACCTCCAGCTGCCGGAGCTCCTCCATGCACACGGGCAAGTCCCTGCCGATGGCCACCAGGCCCTCCAGGTCGTCCAGACACGGGTAATGCTCCCCGTTCTGCAACAGAACCACCCATTGGAAGTAATGATTTGTAGCCACGGCGTTCTTTGGCATGGTGGGGCAGACTGCTCCTTGATTAGCTAGTTTAGATAGCTATGCTAGTTAGTTTAGATCAGTAGATCGTTTAAGCTGTGTTGTTACAGAGTCTTGGCTAAGTGTTTTTACCTGGATCTCCTCTAGGTCGGTCACCCAGGCGCGGGCTCTGCTCAGGCAGCCCTGTAGAGAGAGAATGTTGGGCAGCTTGACCGGGATGAGCTGAGCTTCATTCACTATGGCCTCCAGGGTGGACAGAGGGTGCTTCTGCCTGCGGAAGACCCCCATACAGAGACACAGGGTCATGTGAGACAGAGCCACACTCTGAATAAGTTGTCGCATGTCTCACTTCCACTAGCACGGTATGGTATGACGTAATGGTGGGAAGCCACACTTTACTGTGAACATCTGTATTTTTATGTCAATACTACAAACATAACGCATTCGGTCCCAGTTGTTACAGCCATAGCCATCATATCATCCTTTTCGTTCTAGGCCTATAGACCAATGGTGCAGTGTTCTGGCCCAGGTCTGGGAGGAGCAGGAATAAGGACATGAGTGAGGGGGTTGTGGTGGTGGTGGTGGTCTCACCGCTGCTCCAGGCAGATCTGAGCCTTCTCCTCCCAGCGCTCTGCGATGGTGAGCAGCTCCTGCAGCTCTGCCATGGCCGTCTCCACGGAGACACTCTGGGACACGCTGCAGCCTGCCTCCATCAGGTTTCTGAGCATAACCAAGGTAACCTCTCCCCTTTCACCTCCTTCGGTGCCCAGGGTCCGCCTCACCTCGCCCAGCCAGCTGCCCTGCTCCTGCTGCCCCTTGAGCATGTCACACTCGGGGACTACCACGGGCAGACCGGCCCCCTGCTCCAACAGGGCCTGCAGCTGCTCCGGAGCTGGGGAGTCCCTCCTCCAATCCCGGTCACTTATTAGAGCCTTAGCCTGGCTCTGGAACTCCTCGACGGTCTGCAGGACGGCCTGGTGACGGAAGGAGAAGAACAAGGGTCAACAGGGAACGAATTCACATTCATGTGACCTCCTCAAGAGTTTCATCTTACCTGGACCTCTTCCAGCTGGGTCACCACACATGGCAGGTTCAGCATGGTCTCCACCAAGGATTTCAGCTCTGCCAACGTAATCTTAGCTCCACTGAAACACAGCCACACGTACACGTCAGTTGACACTACTGAATCCGTCACCGGCGGTCAAGGCCATGTTTAAAACCCGTACGTGTGGAAGCACCGTACCTGGTCTCGGAGTAACTGAGAAGCTCCGTGCTGCTCAGCTGGCATCGCTGCACATCTTTCAGAACAGTGTTTAGTTTATGGAGCAGCTCGTTATCTGGGAACTTTTTCTCAGACGCTTCGTTCTTCAGCAGCTCCAGGTCAACAATTGCTGAAAAGAAGAACAAAAACAGAGAGCATATATTTTTTAGCCATTTTGATTTAAATGCTACAACTTTCAATACAAACTTCACATATATTTACCTATCTTGTTTGCCTCTTCGTGTTCAAGTGCCTCTTTTACTCTGTTTGCCCAGGAATCAAATGATTCAGAGCGAACTTTAAGCCGGTGCAACATGGCCAACAACTCGTCCAGCGTGTATCTGTACCTGCATGGGAAAACGTGAGAAGATTAAGGAGGAGCCATCATCGTCAATACATCGGTAAGACTATAATGTCGCACATGTACAGGTTGTTATTTTATGTCCTATGGGTACCTGAGGTAGAGTTTGTCTGTGGGGCAGTTACATAGGTCCTGAGTGTGATAGAGACAGACCACACGTTCTGGGCAGTTGGAGCAGGCCAGGGCAGAGAGGAAGCAAGTGGTCTTGCATTTGTCACACTGTCTCTCGTCATCGGGCAACAGCTCAAACGCCTCCCTCTCCGCCTCGGTGATGCCCTGGAGATGTTCAAGAGAAACACAAAGAACGGCGTGTTTATTACAAAAGAACCACCCTACTGGTACTCCAAAAAAAAAAAAAAGGCATATCTCTGCATCTTACCCTTTCCATCAGACCCTTGCGCAGTTTTCTTTCCTCCTGCACGATGATGAACATCTCCCGGTGTGTGGCCGCTGCCAGGTTGAGGTCTAGCTTTTCTGGGCAGGCAGCCATTTTACAGGTGAGCTCCTCGTGGGAGAACACGCAATACCTCCGTAAGCGCCGGTAGTGCTCAATGCAGGAGCGTCCAGCTGGCAGCTGAGAGCCAGGAGGCGATGTGGAGGATAGGATGACAAACAGAGTTAGAAACAGGCTTGGACTAGTGACATTTAGTCCTTAGCGGGGAAGAAAGTACAATAATATATTGCCGCTTACCCAGTCTGCAGTGCAGAAATTGACAGCTTCAGCAAAGTTGTATCCTTGGTTGAAGCCACTGTGGTAGGCTCTGGGAAAGGTGATGACAAACTCTCCAGCACACTGGTTGGTGCGCACCACCTGCAGATCAAAGACCTCGATGGTAAGCAGGGTGCATATTTTTTTTGGCTGGCAAGCGAAGCAAATCTACCAGCCACTTGCATATTTTACCAGCATTTGGCTGGCGGCTGGTGCTAATTTTGTGCCCTGATGGTAAGCGTATGAAGAAGCAGAACTGGTACAGAGAGCTTGTGGGATGAGGTGCACGCAGTCAGCGTGAGCCACTGACCGGGACTCCGTGGGACATGAGGATATTGGGGTTCATGATGGTGACCAGCTGGTGCAGGAGGTCGGGCTGGGAGTCAAAGAGCTCTGGCGTCAGCTTCTTCATCACCTCCTCAAGCCGCTCCGCTGCCACGCAGGGAACGCCATACCACGTCTTGGGTTCACCCCTGAAGACCAACACAGACGGATGAGCAGGCAAACAGCGAAAGAGAGACGGACCGGAAAACACACGTAATACAGACTCTCTGAACGCATGAGACGGGCGTTCACCAGTGCAGGTAGTTGATGGAGTAGCTCCAGTGGTCCTCGATGTGCCAACAGAATGCCGAGAACACCATGCCCACGTAGAGCCAGGGCACCTTCATCCCGGAGATGTCGGCGTTGATGTGGCACAGAACAGACTGCTCCAGCACGGGCATCACATTCAGGTTCCAGCCAGAACGGGAATATTCCTGAAGCAAACAGCAGCACGACAAGCCGTCACACAAGTGCTCTGTCCGACCAGAATGTCGGTTCGACGTCGGGCAGGGGTCAGTGGAATTACCTCCTCCTCCGTGTTGAGGAGACGCAGCCCGGTGTTCACCGGGAAGCCGCTGCCAAAGTCCTTGGAGTGAATGTCCGCTCCGTACTCCACGGTCACATCCTCCTCGATACTGCTCACTAGTCTCCAGAACTCTCTCTCCACCAGTTCAGTGGGAACCATCTAGAAGATCACAGGGATTTAAAAATAAGAGTTAAAAGAGATTAGTCAGCGCTACACAGAACCAGGCCTGGCAGTGGATGTGTACCGAGGGGTTCGCTTACATGCACAGGCATGTTGAAGTAATCTGCTTTGAAGGCATCTGCCATCTCCCCAAAACTCTGCAGGGTGTATTCTCGCGTGGCCTGTTCAAAGCCGAACGCTTCTGCCGGCCTCTTGCACTCCTACAGCGAAACAAGCAGGAGGGTTTAATAAAGCAGGCTCTTTCCGGTGGACTCAAACTCGCACTATTTCATGTGGCTGCCTTACCTCTGCCACGCATTTGGGACAGCGCCAGTTGCCTTTGGGGGGTTCGGTGAGCGGGGGCAGCAGACAGAAGGTGTGGTAGTTGTCCTCACAGCCATCGCACAGCAGGAGCTTTTCGTCGTCGTCCCCGCGGCCACACATCCGACACACAAAGGAGTCCACCTGCGAGGAGAAGAAGAGATTCAATGACCCGGCGATGGCCCTCCATCCGTCCATATCTCTTGAAACACTCGCAGGTCAACCGTGACGGCCGCCCAAATGTTGTGCTTACAAACTGTGGGTTGTTGATGTTGCGTCGCAGCCTCATGGTCATCTTGGTGCAGGGTCCTTTTGGCCCTTCGTCATCGTCGTCCTCCTCTTCGTCGTCATCCTCTTCTTCTTTAGCGCCCGTGACGTTCAACTCATCCTTCTTCACCTCCAGCTTGACACCAGCAGGGGGCAGCGAGGGACTGGACGCGCTCTCACGGGCCTCCGCCTTCAGACCGCCCGGCGGCTCCGTGGCGACCGGCGGTGCGGGGCCGGGAGGAGCAGCTGCTGTAGACACGTTGTCCCTGACCGTGACGGTCTGTGGCAGCTCGTCTGAGGAGGAGCATTATGAATGACCCGTTAAAAATCTGACGACAAGTTCACAGACCGGAGATGTAACAATTTGTAGTCGGGAACTACAGTGGGTGGGTGGCTGGCAGTGCTTAGCACCTATTAGCTTATTAGCCAATGAGAGACTTTTTATGACGTATAGTTCAGGGTCTTTGCCGATTTTCTCTTGCCCGACTTTAAACTAATGAACAATAAATGTGTACATATGTAGTGACGCCTGTTTGAGGTCCCCTCGGGGGACCAATAAACTCCATGTTTTCATATCTTAGCTGAGAAAAGAGATATGTAAACACACTTGGTGGCTCTGTATTGAGTAATGAGTAGGCGTCTACCCTTCTTTCGGATGCTCTTGTCTCTGGCCACCAGACCCAGGCCCATCATCTTAGGCCCCGCCCCGTAGATCTGCAGCTTCTTCAGCTCCGGGTTCTTCTCTATGTCCTCCTCTGTGGGTTCAGGCTAGGGTGGGGGGGGGATAGAACGGACCGGTTAGCTTAAGAGTGCCTGTCTGTCTGCAACGACTCCACAGCACACAGACAGCCAAGCCAGGGGTACCAAATCCGGGGGTGATGTCACGATAGCACAGCGATGCATCACAACGTGGGCTTATGCTGAGGTTAGATGGGAAGGGAAATGTTAGCCTACAACGTTGTGAAAAGTGAAAAGAGATTAGAACCAATAACGTGAGAAACAGAGCGACCACCACTAGTAACACCCATACAATTGAAAAGAAAAATGAAAACCAAAGAAATAAAAAAAGTACCATACACAAAGTGTCTAGTCATGTATGAGTCATTGTCTACTTTCATTATGGCCAAGTATTGCAAATACTTGACAATCCTTCAAGAGATTGTGTAACCACTTCAAGAACAACGTGTTGGAACTACCCTACAGGTACACTCCAGTAGAACGCATGCAGCTGCACAATGATGCCAAACTAAGGAGCAGACAGCTGAAAGGAAACGGCAACAGGGTACACAGCTCAGCGATTATGCAAAACAAGCAACGTCGATGAAACAAACAAGTGACTGAGCTAAGAGAAAGGAGGTCCAATTCACACTGAATAGAGGGGCTCTCAAAACCTCATTCCCGCTCTGTGGGGATGAAATAGTCTTAGATTTATGGACACGCTATGCTATGACTCAAGTGTAAACTGTTTACCAGTTCAACTTGATTAAGTGGAACTCCATTTGATCTAGTCCGTTAAGTCTCAATGCGAGCGTAGAATCAAGCCTTAAATTAGTTGAACAGCTGACATTAAACATAAAATGAAAAGTCATGTCCAGTGGGGTAAATGTACATGGTGTTACTCTTGTTCAAAACATTAAGCCCGTGTAGAACAGAGAGAAATGGGCTAATTTTACTTACAAGATTTTCAGAGGCATCCATTACAATATAAAGTGGAATCAAATGACTTGATGTTGCCAAGAATAGAGTCTCCACTTCAAACATGAAGCTCGCTTAGGCACCGCTTAACTCTGTTGATAATCCTCTCAGAATTCTTCCTAACCATTTCTTTGATTTGCATTCTGTTATGATTCAACCATCTGGTGTGAGCGCGTGTCGCTGACGGCGTTAGTTGAAAGGTGAAAGTACAGATTTTGGCGAAGGCGTGAGTCTAGTAGAGAAAAGCGAGGCAAGAAGGTAGAGAGGGCCGGAGAAAGTGAGCTTGTAGGAAGCAGTACCGCAGAGCTGAGTTGAGGGCCAGCGGTGAGAGGATGGGGGGCCAGATCCTCTGGACCCTGCAGGGGAGAACAATACAGGCAACGATAAACTAAGACAAGAGGGGGAAGGGGGAGGGGCGAGAGAAGGAGAACGCCAGAGGGGACCTGAAGCTTTCAATCACACGCCACGGAGAAAGGCAACTCACTCAGACGATGATTTAACTGTGGGCGTTCACAAGATCATACCTGTCATTTAAATGTCATGTTCCAACGGGTTAAAGAGACTTGTGGACGTGATTTCCATTTAAAAAGATAATTTAAGATCACATTTAAAAATGGGAAATGATATAGCGTTAGGATTCTTCCCCAGATTCAGACAACAGAGCATTTGAAACATGAAGAAGAGTCGGCTCTATTTATATTCGGGTCAATATCAACAATGACATTGCAAAATGTATACTATGGCAAGCCATTAGCTACCAATTCTAAATGTTTTTTCTGTAATTGACGTCATATAAAAAGGGATTTTACAATACACAAGAGGCTAATGAAGGAAAACATAGCCATTGCAAACAGCAACTTGAAATATGTTGATTATAAACAACGCGGGAGCAGATGAAATGCATACTTCGTAAGACGTGGGGAAAAGCAGTGAGAGTAATGAGGGGTTAGGACTACTGAGCAGAGGGCAGAAGCAGCGGTGCAGCATGGAAGGGCAGAGCAAGCAAGCTAGGGTGTGTTCCTGAGCGCATCCACTCTTTTCACAAAAGAATGAAAGAATGAAAGCCAAAGAGGATAACCCATGTTAAAGCAAAACTAGGCTTAGGTTATGGGTATCCTAAATGTTCTTTTTTGTATCCAGCCACACTGTATCAGCCTTTTCGCAGTGAGCTTATCTCTTCGACAGACATTGCAGCAGCACGTATGGAAATGATAACACGAGACAACATGAACATAATAAGATGACCGGCTGCATGTGTGTCCCCGAACCAGTCGCCTTGTGTATGTAAACGCATGCTCGTTTCACTTACAAATAACATCTCATTTCATCTGAGTAACAGCCAATAAAATACCAGCAACAAAAGAGAGATTGAACGCAAACGTTCAGCATGTTTTCATTACAAGGACACAAAATGGAGGCATCGGTAGCATAGCATTAACCTTAAGGACGATGGTGAGCAGAGAGAAACCCTCACAGATAGAGCAGGCAGGTCAGAAGTGAATCTTTCTTATCTTTTGAATGCGTTAGTTTTTCAGTTCTAAGTATTGACACCATATACTACTGACGTGGCACTGACACCACAATACTAATACTACAATGACATTATTCAAAATAAAGCAGGCTACACCTAAATGATAACTTCATATTTTCATGACAAAACTCTCTTCCAGTCCATTTTAATTGCAGACATTCATTTGATTCACACACGACTATAAAAATAGAGAGGTAAAAAAAGAATCTAAAAGTGCCATTTGGCATAGACAACCGTAAAATCTAGCGAGTCTTGACTGAGCCAAATTCCACTTGGACAACATGAGGACAGCAGGACAAAACCAACCATCAACGCTGATTTGAAGGAGACGACAGCCACCCTCAGAAGGATTACATGATTACAGTCTCTTCACAACAACGTGACTGGACTCAAACCGACGTCTGCGGCCCAACAAGGAGTAAAGAGCGTGGCTGTGGATTTAAAATCATACATTTGAAAATGTCGTGTTTGCTGCACTCACATCTGGCTGGCAGCGGTTAGCCCTGCGTCCGTAGCTGTTCATCTTGGAGGGCTGGACAGACTGGCGTAAGGGGATGGAGTGGGGCTTGTACTCCCTGTCCACCTCCTCTCCATCGTAGTGCTTCGGCTTGCAGTGCTACAGGGGTGGGAAAGTGACAAAATAAACGTTTAGTTTGCAATAACTAAAATGGAAAATATTTATTTAGTGCTGGGCGGTATGGCCAAAAATGTTTTATCACGGTATAAATGAAAAAATTATCACGGTTACGGTATATATCGCGGTGTGCCACTGGGAGGTGCTAGAACGCAGGGAACCTGCACAGCTATTTTTTTGGTTAGTTTTACTGACAACGCTGGGTGCCTTTGCTTTCAGATTAAGACCACTGTATGTCAATCTTTAAACGAGGGCAAAACATATAAAAACGTTCTCAAAATTCACACCGTAGGGCAAATTCATACTTCAATACCGTTTATTCCGTCCACCCCTACCAACGATAACACAGCGACCAGACATGAAGAGACAAAAAACGACGGTGTTGTGACACCATGCTATACAGCGATATACTCTTCGTACTGAGCACAGCACTTTCCGACTGGATAACAAAATACCATAAATGTCGTTCGTTAAGGATGAAAATGAAAGCAATGAATAACCGCAAGTTAGTGGCCGCACCTTAAGTTTGTTTGCACTACAACTGTAAGCAACACACGCTAACGCTGTGGAGTGTGTGTTGTTGTTGTTGGTGGCTGGTTTAAGCAGCCTCACCTGGCAGACTGATTAGTCAGTCAGACTGATTAGACTCTGGGGCTGCTGGGTGGGGCTGCTGGGTGAGGCTGCACACCTGTGGTGCATTGGCCAATCAAGGCCCACAGGTTAAACCAGCCATCAACACACACTCAGGAGGAGCGCTAGTATGTCAGCACGTACCACCTGCTCTGCCTGTTCAAACCAAGCTCAAACTCTGCAATAAACCGGTTTAATCATCATCAACTCCCTGTGTCCTGCTGTTGAGGGGCCCTTAGATGGCATGTGGCAGAGGTCACCGCTACACTAACTTACTTTTTTTTTTACATTTGCCAGAGAACTTAATTTTTGGAGTCATTCAATTCACTAAAATGTTAAAGACCAAATAATACAGTCATGCACAGTGAAATCTTACGTAATTATCTTGTGATTTAAATGCCGAAGGAAGCAGGAACCCAGTCGTCAAATTCTAGTCAACAATAGAACAGGTTATGGTGGTGGACACCGCCCTTGATTTGTTCAACCAGCTGTAGCTGCTCCACATCTGCCCATGTCACTAGCTTCAATATTACGCTTTTGTCACTTAATGTCTCAATGGACAGCGAGAGTAGAGTCGAGTGCGTGCGTGGTTTTACCGGCAGGCTGGTCCCAGAGTGGAACATTTCAAAGGGGTACACGATCCTCTCGTAGTGCGAGCGCAAGAGGGAGCCTATGTTCTTTCCGGGAGGGTAGCCCAGCCGCTGGGCTACACGAGCCCATCGGCGTTCCTTACACACCAGGTCAAAGCCTCCTTCATCTGTTACAACCTGGGAAGCAAAAAAACAAAATTAAATTCATCAAAATGTTTAACCAGGAGCATAGAGCATCGCATAAGCAAAGATAATAGGTCTTCCTCTAAAATAAACGGCAATAGATTTGAACCTTTGACAGGCTGAATAGGTCAAGGATGCGCCTTTCGATGTTTGGGATTTTCAGCGAGGATCCCTGGATTTCCCAAAACTTGGCAATGCGGTCCAAATAGTTTAACTTCACCCGAGTTTCCGCCTCCAGCTCATTGAGCCTCTGGATACGGGGAGTGAAGCGGAAGGTATCCAGCTCCACTGAGAAGGGCGGTTGCCAGTCCTACAGAGAATTCAAATTAAAGTCATCTTTTCATCCATCAATTTGAGTGAATCATCGGACCACTATGAAATAGATTAACATTTACCGCTGGGGGCCGGATCTTGCAAATTCCAGACTTCTCTGCGATTGGACGGATCTTGGCAATGTACCCAAGCGGGTCCTGAAACTCTTCCCATGATGGCTCAAATACCGGGCACTCCGGAGGAGGCACAAACTCTTCCCCTTCCATCACCCTGCAACAGAGAGACAATGTTAAACAAAGTTCATTCACAAGCAGACTCAGTGGAAGGCCATGTTTGTTAAATTGCATATTAGGCAAGACCTATATTTTTGATTGTGGATTAATTAATACAGAGCGATAATCATTCACAAAATGGACAGTGCAATCCCCAAAAGAGGTGATATTCAAGAAAATTTGATTTTTTTTTTTTTAAATTGTATAGATTTTCTGTTATTCTCAAGTAACTGCCTACATGTGTCTCATTTCGCCATATTAGAGAGACGTTTCCATGATCTATATAGCCTTTGCACCTCACATGAGCCATTTTGATTCTACTTCCTCTTGGCTTAATTTACATCGGTTTGAGACAAAGACCACACACACACACACACACACACACACACACACACACACACACACACAAGCTCTGAGGTAAACTTCAGCTGGGGGGAGGCGTGGGTGCCGAGACTGGTCTGAGCTCACCCCCTTCCCCCAACATTACAGACACAACAAAACAAACACCCCAGTGAATCCAACAAGGCCCGTCAGGGCAGAAACACACGCACAAAAAAACCATAATCACCAATAAAGCACGAACGCATGAATCGAAGCGGCGCTTCAACAACTCGCAGCAGCAAACGAAGTCTGTCGTCTTTTCAAAATAAAGTGTCGATTTTTTTTTAAAATAAAAGTCCCTGCATTTAAGTCAACTACACGTCTGGTAGTAGACGATGGGTCTATTCAGAGACTTTCAACACGTTGTGTAGAGTCTGTCGCTCCGACGACCGTCTCTGGCGTCTTCACGGGCCTACAAACAAACAATGGCGTTGGGAGCCTCGAACCCCAGACCAGAGGCCACACACAGCATCCCCGCTCCCGGGTGGTGCTGGTGTAGTAATACTACGACTGATGACTTCACACACACACACCTAAAGACAAACCAAAACACCATATACACACACACATGTATAAATCTAAACGGGTGTGAATAACAGCACCACCCTGAGACCTCGCTAGCTACAGACTGAGAACACCATGAGCTGACGAGACGTGCACCACAACACACACGCTGTAACACTAGACCGGGGGGGGGGGGGGGGTTGGGGGGCCAAA
>OOFB01030625.1:0-12500 GCA_900323305.1 Trachyrincus murrayi
TACGGATACTAGTAGTTTTGGGACAGTAAAGTACACATACTAGGGTTATTTTTATCAGGAGCAGAGGAACTGATAAAATCTCAACACTTCCTGCACCCAGCAACCCTCCCCCACTCCCAGAATTCAATAGGAAAATAATCCTTCCTGACCTCAGCATTCTGCCACAGGAAGACTCCTCTGCCATCTCTAGCCCTAACTTAACCATCTCTAACCCTAACTTAACCCTAACTTAACCATCTCTAGCCCTAACTTAGCCCTAACTTAACCATCTCTAACCCTAACTTAACCATCTCTAGCCCTAACTTAACCATCTCTAGCCCTAACTTAACCCTAACTTAACCATCTCTAGCCCTAACTTAACCCTAACTTAACCATCTCTAACCCTAACTTAACCATCTCTAGCCCTAACTTAACCCTAACTTAACCATCTCTAGCCCTAACTTAACCATCTCTAGCCCTAACTTAACCCTAACTTAACCATCTCTAACCAAAACTTAACCATCTCTAGCCCTAACTTAACCCTAACTTAACCATCTCTAGCCCTAACTTAGCCCTAACTTAACCATCTCTAACCAAAACTTAACCATCTCTAACCCTAACTTAACCCTAACTTAACCATCTCTAGCCCTAACTTAACCCTAACTTAACCATCTCTAGCCCTAACTTAACCATTTCTAGCCCTATCTTAACCATCTCTAGCCCTAACTTAACCCTAACTTAACCATCTCTAGCTCTAACTTAACCATCTCTAGCCCTATCTTAACCCTCTCTAACCCTAACCTTACCATCTCTTAACTTAGCCAACCAACCATTCCTCTGTAACCTGCGATGTAAACGTAACATTGTAAGTCTTACCTCTCTACCTCTCTCCACAGCACACCAGTTGTGTGGGAGTAAAACAAGTGTGTGTGTTTTATGTCCTTGTGTTGCACAATCCCTGAGGTCACAGTGTGTTTTTATTAAACATGACAACGTATCATCTCCAGATGTGAAAACCGAACAGATGTTAAGAACAATGCTAAAACGTAGGCTATTAAAGGCAATATTCATAGCCTCAATCTGATGAAGAGCAGATATTTCAACGTTTCTCCAACTTGTTTCCCTCATTTGCTCCCAGAACCTTCAATAATAGGAATTATTAATTGATAGGTAGTTTACAAACATACAAAACTAAACTATTAACAATGTTTCGTACTGCACAATAAAACACTATCTCTCTGTCTCTGTACGTCACACACACTCTTCTACTACTTCTACTACAGTCTGAAGTCTGGGATGGTCAAATCCTCCAGCACTAATTTAAAAACAGGAAACCTGAAGTGCACAGCGGCCAGGCAGGATGCAGAGCAGTGGTAAAGGTTTAAAACCATGCCTAACAGACAGGATTCCCTCAAAATATGTAAATCTTTACTTTCCAACAGATGAAAATCCTCCAAATTACATTTTGGAGATGAGCTGTCTCATTGTCTTTGTTGCTTGTCAAATTAATTGGTTAAAACAATAATTGGTTAAAAAGTGTTAAAATACAAAAAATGTGTGTTGTAAATAATTAGGTCTATGCTATTTTAGCAATGGTCAGTTCAATGTTAAGAAATAAACCTTTTTCTAATGTAAAAAACATCTGATCTGAGAGAGAGAGGGAGGGAGACATAGAGTTGTCTTAATAATAGTGTTAGGCCTATTAGTATTAGTATTAGTCGTTTATTAAACGTCTTGCTGGACTAGCCTAACATTAAACTTTTACTTCAGTATTATATAGAAATAAAAAGATGAAAAATAACTAATATCTGTAGAGGCTTTACCTTTCCATAGACAGATCCTCAGTGGTGCTGCGTCCTGTCCAACCAGCGACCGTCCCACTGACCGTCCCACCGACCGTCCCACTGACCGTCCCACTGACCGGACCACTGGGGACAGAGAGGAAGGGGGCCAGAAGGTCCTCACTGACGTCACGGGCACGCCCTGTGTGTTCATGACGTCACACATCTCCCCGTTAACCAGGCGGGTCTGAACCCCCGTTTCATTTAATGACTTATAATGAGTTATAATGAGCGTTACAATGACCCATAATGACTTATAATGAGTTATAATGAGCGTTACAATGAGTTATAATGAGTTATAATGAGCGTTACAATGAGTTATAATGAGCGTTATAATGAGTTATAATGAGCGTTACAATGAGTTATAATGAGTTATAATGAGTTATAATGAGCGTTACAATGAGTTATAATGAGTTATAATGAGTTATAATGAGCGTTACAATGACTTATAATGACTTATAATGAGTTATAATGAGCGTTATAATGAGTTATAATGAGTTATAATGAGCGTTATAATGACGTTATAATGAGTTATAATGAGCGTTATAATGAGTTATAATGAGCGTTATAATGAGTTATAATGAGTTATAATGAGCGTTATAATGAGTTATAATGAGTTATAATGAGCGTTATAATGAGTTATAATTAGCGTTATAATGAGTTATAATGAGCGTTATAATGAGTTAGAATGAGTTATAATGAGCGTTACAATGACTTATAATGAGTTAGAATGAGTTATAATGAGCGTTATAATGAGTTATAATGAGTTATAATGAGCGTTATAATGAGTTAGAATGAGTTATAATGAGCGTTATAATGAGCGTTATAATGAGTTATAATGAGCGTTATAATGAGTTATAATGAGTTATAATGAGCGTTATAATGAGTTATAATTAGCGTTATAATGAGTTATAATGAGTTATAATGAGCGTTATAATGAGTTATAACTGAGTTATAATGAGCGTTATAATGAGTTATAATGAGCGATGTTGTAGGATATGAAATGCGCCACACACACCGTGGTGTTATACTATAACCCTCTCAGACGCGAACATCAAAATCAACACACACACACACACACACACACACACACACACACACACACACACACACACACACACACACACACACACACCTGGCCGCCGGTGTCTCTTCGACGCAAGGTTACGTCGACATAGGATTGTAGTCCTGTTTTCTCTAAATTATGGTCTTATTTTAGTAACAGTGACACAATGGCATAGATTACTATGTTGACGATCATATAAGATATATTACCACGTTTAAAACTAACTTAAAACCATTTTGGCTTCACTGCCTTTAAAGGTAACGGGATTGGTGCGTTTAGGGACGTTTTTTCTTCTGTTGATTTTTGGTGACTTTTAGGCCCCTGTTGTTTTAAGGCACTTATAAAACTGATCACATCACCTCACGTTAGCTCAATAACAAAAGGCGACATTTAAAGCACACCATTTAGTTTCCTTTACATCCTCGTCTATTGCTAAGAAACGGCGCCCTCTAGTGGATCACAGTGAATCACCCATCACTGTACTGAGATACTGAGATAGCCTCAACCCCCAACATCAACTGGATGACTGGAGATCTAGGAGATAGCCTCAACCCCCAACATCAACTGGATGACTGGAGATCTAGGAGATAGTTTGTCATGTCAAGTTAATTTAATGCAGCCCATAATCACGCTAGACCTGCGGTTTATAAGTTAGACAGCAACGACAGGCATCAAATGCATTTATTATCCAGATGTGTGTACATAGCCCTCAACAGACCAAACCTCCTCTCGGTATGTTGTTATGTGTGTGAACATTAACCACACAGGTGAGCTTGTATCTGTATCAATTTAATTTATTGGTGAAGGAAAAACAACGACTATAACTGTCAAAACAGACGTAAACACAAAGACTTCCCCGCTTCAGAAGGATCGGTAAACAGAGAAGAAGAGTATGCAGTAGGGACACACTGAAACCAAGACAGATACAAGCAGCATTAGACTTTGTTTTACGCTGCTAGCTTAGCAGGTACAGTGTCCTCATAGTGCTATCTTAGCTGGCAGTGTCCTTGTAGTGCTAGCTTAGCGGGTACAGGAACCTCCTACTCCTAGCTTAGCAGGTGCAGTGGCCCCATAGTGCCAGGTTAGCGGCTACAGGGTTTTTTGTAGTGTTAGCTTAGCATTTACCATTTCCCCATAGTGCTAGCTTAGCGGGTAGTGTCCCAATAGTGCTGGCTTAGCAGGTAGGCCTACAGTGTCCTCATACTCCTAGGTTAGCGGGCACAGTGTCCTCATACCGCTCGCTTAGTGGGTACAGTGTTCTTGTAGTGCTAGCTTCGTGGGTACAGTGTCCTCATAGTGCTAGGTTAGTGGGTTCAGTGTCTTTGTAGCGCCAGCTTAGCTGGTACATTAGCAACAGGAACGTGTCTTCTATACATTCAAAATGGTGAATAGTGTTGGGCGACGTCTCCCCAAAACGTTGCGGTTTACGGTTCAACCATTTAAAAAAAAGTAGCTCTTATAATTAAGCGAGAGCGCATCTTATAACGTTAGTTTCCAGCGTGCCGTGAGCTGCTACGCTCTCTGCTGCCACAGGGGGGAAGCAATCGTCTGCAAATCACTTTTTGTTTCATAGGCCTACATAATAGCCCAGCCACAAATCAAATTCAATGTAGCCTATGCTAAAGGTCATTCATTAATTCTGCCTTCATTCTGCGACACACGCATCATGCATGTTGCGTGTCGCAGAATAAAGCGAGTTTTCCAACCTTCATGTTATTCTACTCTGAATGTTTGCAATCATTTTAGTTGTTCACAGACCGGGGCCGTCGCATGCTCGCGGTGATAGCGCTAGCTGCCATTTTAGCGCCTTCACTATCATAGGCTCGTGCCTCGCTCTCACAGCCCACTGATTGGCTGACGTCAGATCAAAGTCTCTAGCCTCAAATGACAGCAGTGGACAGGAAGCACGACCCCAGATCAGTGGCAGTTCGAAAATTCCAAAAATAAATGAAAACAAGCGCTTATAACAAGATAAATATTTTGAGACGGTATTGGATCATCATTTTATACACCTGTGATATACCGTTCTATCGTAATTCGCCCAACCCTAGTGGTGAATGGGTCAATACTCCACCTGTTGCTACATTAGAGAACGACACGCTAACCCTCACTAACTCCCTTCTCAAGCGGATCAGCGGTCAACCAAACACAACCGTTTTGTAAACTAAAACAGTAGGCACACAACTATTGACTATTAACCATCACATTCTACATTATTCAAGTATCTACATATAAAAGAAGGCATGTATGTACATAAAATGGCTACAATCCAGCCTCATAAGTTATATTTAAAACAATAAGGGAATAATACAGTTTAGGAAGACTATATGGCAGGTTTTAGGTTTTATTTAGAATTTCATTATTGGGGTAATATTGCTAGAATAATAATTTTTTTGGATGCAGTCAACTGAGTTTCTTACTGGAATGTCAGTTTTATATCTAGAATGTGGTAAACTTATTAGAGGGGGAAAGGCGACGCATTGGAGATGAATAGAGGATCTTCTAGTGGAGCAGGTGGATGAGCAAGGCTTTGCCTGAGCAGGGCGTTCAACAGAAGGATTGATCTAAAAGTTTGACTCTCATGGCCAATGTTCAGCTGGGTAGAAAGTTAATTATGAAAATCTACTGGAGACCTGGTGTGTCTCTGTGTCCTTGTAAAAACGTTACAGTTCTAGCTAAAAACGCTGCATATTATATGCATGTTGATCAATATCGTGATTACGTATTTGAACAGATTGATTGAAGCATTTCAGCTGTGGGTGCTGTATTTCTGAGTGTTTCAAATGGAGACATTCTTCACTGTGATTGGACTGTTGGATTAACGAAGACCACTAGTAGTCCTCACTAGTCCCAACGCCAAACCAGTGCCACAACAAGAGATACCCAGGCTGTTCGAACTGCACACTCAGACGCCAACAATACCCAACAGAACGTTTGTTTTCATGCATTCTACAACGAAGCAAAGCTCTGTGGGGACTTCAGAAGTGGAGAACCCTCCGGATTCAGGCTGAAAGCACCAGATTTGAAGCTGATATTTAAGAATCTCAAATTATGGGATAATATATATTATTCTATATTATGCTTTTGCCCACAGAGCCAATGCTATGCTATGCTAGCCAATGCTATGCTATGCTACTGTCAGTTGGAATATGTCAATGATGTCTCCAAAACAGACAATCTTGAGGGCCGATGCTTTAACTTTACATTTACATTTACAAACCCACTATCAGTTCACTGTGAAGGAAGAGATATTCAACGTTATGTTCAGCTTTTAAAAATACATTTCCAAATACTACTGCCACTTAGTATTTGTTTTCTGAACTGGCGACCCCAAGGTCCCGGATTACTGGCGAACAGCAGTGCTAATTTGTGGACATTTGATCCTCGGTTGTCTAGAAAGAAGAGGCAGTACAGCCCACGGGATCAGACGGGCTCCAAGATCCATTTCTCTTCAGCAGGCAATTCTGGTGAGGATTAAGTGTACTAGGACCAGTGGCCCAGTCCAGCCAATGGGAGTAAATCCTGTGGCTGTTACCGTCGCCGTTCATGGTCCGTATTAAACCGAAGGTGGGGCATGGTGGAGCGGGGTGCTGGTGAGCGTCTGTGTACGCAGAAGGATGGGAAGACGGCCGTGGTCCACAAACACAGCGACGGAAGCTACATACCGCTGGAGCGCCGTCTGGCGTTTGGACTTCAGCTAGCTCAGGAACTCTTTGGCAAGGTTGTACAGTCACAAAACCCCAACAAAGAGGCCCGTGTGAAACGCAAGTTAGAGTTTTTGAGAGATGTCTTCTTAGCTGGGCTTGGTCAGCGGCCTGTGGCCCTGCTTGGCGCTTCTCCTCTCCGTCCTCCCCTTCTCCCTGACCTTCCTGAGGCGGCGTGGGGGCGGCGTTCCCCGGGACTCGCTGTCCTCCTGGGCGCTGGACGTGTCCGGCCCGTCCCGCTCCTCTGGGATGTTGGGGATGGCTCCGATGCTGCCGTCCAGGATGTTCCTCAGGGACGGGTCCTCGGGCGTGCACGTGGCGGTGGTGCCGCTCTCGCTGCTGCTCAGGTCGGGCTCCTCACTGTATCGGCCACGGGTGCGGTGGGGGAGGGAGGAGGCCCTGTTGGCCCGCCGGTCATGCTGGGGCTCGTTCATGTCCACGCCGGAGTCCAGGCTGGTGTCGTTGCTGCTCGTCGGGCGCTGGTGGCTCTGCAGCACGATGATAGAGTGCCGCACCCGAGCGGCCGGCTTCCCCTCCAGGGAGACGAACCAGGCTCTGGGGGGCAGGGCAGAGGCCTTGCCCTTGGTCAGCTCCAGCAGGGTGCGCTCTGAGATGCCCTGCAGCTCGCCCGGGGCTCCGCCGCCGCCGCCGAACGGCCCCATACCCGCCGCCGCCTCGCTGAGAGTCCCGGGAACCGAGACGGAGGACTCCAGGAGGTTGGTGTTGTTGTAGCGGCCCCATGCGCCGGCGTTCGGGCCCTGGCCTTGGGGAGGAGTCTCCAGAGGCCGGGGTTCGTCTTGGCCAGGCTGCCGGGGGTCGTCTGCAGACTGGGAGTGGTGGTGGGGGCCTTTGGGGAGGGTCTGGGGGTAGCCGCCTTTCCTAGCAGGATCTGAGTGAGGGTCGTACTCTCCTCCGTTACGGGGGAAGGTGGCAGACCCTTGCTGCTCCTGAGAGCCGAAGAGTTGTTCAGGAGCTTGGATGATGGCCACTGGCTGGTTGTAGATGTGGACCAGCTTGTCCTGGAAGAACAGATCAGGCTTCTGGTGTTCGGACATCTCCTGGAGCCGAGCCACCTTGTCGCTGTTGATGTAGTGGGACTGAGCGTGTAGGCCTTTGTTCAGATCCGAGGCTAGGTTCTTGTAGAGATGGGCGGCTGATCGAATCCCTGGATCCTCCACGTAGATGTTGTAGTTGGCCATGTGCCTGGGCGTGGAGGAGGGGTCACATTGGGTGCTGTGGGAGGGCCGGCCGTGCTCACTGGGCTGGAACAACAAGCCCTCCTCCATGTGGGTCGAGGTGGTCTGGTCCTTCTTCAGGACCGTTAGCTTGGAGAAGCGAGCTCTCCGTCTTCGCTGCCTCGGAACTCGCTGTGAATTTCTGACAGCGCAGAAAAGACATTGGATTACAACCTGACAGAAAGTCCCTATGGTGAGCCAAAGGGTTGTTTTCATATTTTTACATGGCGTAGACATTTTGCCGTACAACTTCTGTTGCTTTTGTCTAGCTAATAGACTCGCTGTTGGTTTCTTACCCGCAGTGACAGACCAGCACCACGAGGAAGCCGATCACGACCGCGAGCGTCGCCCCGAAGAGTCCCACCAGCAGGAGGTTGTGGTCGGACAGGAAGTCCATAGAGCCTGTGTGTGCCATGTAATCTGCAGGGAAAGGGAAAGCGTCAGTACAGGTTGACAGTGTTCAGGGAGAACGAGGGTTTGACACTGACTGTTCGTAGTGGTTGGATTGTCCAACCCTAACCCTAACCCTAAAGGGAAGGGAAGATCTATCAGGGGCCATCTTGGAAAGGTCATTAAGCTTGCATTTGAGACTAAGGTTTCCCATGGTGCATACCGGTTGGCAAGGGCGCGGCGATCCAGTAGCCCAGATGAGAGGCGGTGTAGGTCCAGACCAAGTGGCCGTTTATCATCGTCACGATCCCAAGGCCCTGCTGTTCCCAGGCTCCTTCAACAGCCAGACGATTAGACCGGATTAGACAAACCAATTCATGGACACCCAATCGACATCATTTGAATTGTAATGGTACATGTGGTGAGTTACCGGTATGTCAGCTAGTTTGAAATGAAATTTATATTTACGGGTGACCACAAAAGTGACCGTGATAAATTATTTAAAATAATCTCTGTTGTATTTTTGGTTGAAAATATGATATTCAGCAATTCTTCCATTCATAAAGTAAAGTCTAAGTAAACCGAGACTTTTAGTTTTCTTCCTGGGGTATCGTTTATGAGTGGATTCATACATCTTTAGTGGCGTTTTTGGAGTAGAAAAGTGAAAAGGTGTTTCCTGGTACCTGTCTGGGTGTTGAAGGCCCAAGCGGGCAGCGTGTCGGCGGGTCTGAAGCCGGCGCTGTGTCCTAGGGGTAAACTCACGTGGATCGGACCCCTGACCCGCAACTCCTCGGCCCCGGAGCACAGCCGCACGCTGAGGGCCGCGACCGGCCGCAGCTCCATGGTCCGGTACGCTGAACACCACAGATTCACAAGCTTAGTGAATCTGGTGGAATGTACTTTCGGTACACCGTGTCATCATCAGTGCAGAAACAAACACCACAGAAGAAGACGACAGATAACTGGATGTTTAAGTTAGACGTGACACAACACGCATCACTATTAAAGGAGCTGGTCCCCTCCCACTATCAAAATGTCTGTTCAGGCTTTTCGTTCTCTTGCACAAGCCACTCCCACTCACTGCAATCAGATTTGGGGGGCGTGGCCAGAACGTTTGACTGCCCAACAACATGTAACTTTTCAAAACGTTGAAGTGGAGATTTAGGATCAATCCGTAGTCCTACTCTGTAACCCACTACATCACGTTTCATCTAAAACAAGTTGTCTTAGGGTTTGGTTTTCCTTTAACTTGTATAAAGTGCAGTGCATATTGTTTTGGCGATGTATCCGGATGGAAGAAGGTGTTGTATGAACGTAATGTCCGTATTGCAGTGGGGAAGGTATAAATGCATCAGGTTTGAGCCGTAGCAGACAGGAAGGCCACCTGATTGGTTGCTGACGATGGCGGGGGTGCAGTTGGCGCAGTCCCTCGCTAGGTGGTGCTGTGGCACAGTCAGGTAGGCGCTCAGCGAGGAAACGCTGGCGTTCTCAGCAAGCGTCAGGAGATCCTTCGGGAACTTAACGCTGGGCTGAGAAGAACTGTCTGTAGAGACGCACACAATTATACAAGCACCCTTGTACGCTATTAGTAGTGCTTTTCAAACTGGGTCGCTGGGTGACCTTAATAAACAATAAATATTTTTGTCATACTGTATATATAGATATATATAGTGTATGTATGTGTATATATATATATACATGCCTACATGGCCTATTTCAAGAAACTGGATGTCCAGGTTAACCGGATATGTTATGAATTTTCGGTTTCAGATACGAAGGCTATTTTTGACACGCTCCGCGACAGCTGGCAGCACTAAACCACCGGAGATTAATCCGTGATTAAGATTAATATTAATACACTTTATTAACTGTGGCAGTTGCTCCTGCCACACGCCACTGAAGTGGCTTTTGCTGGGCTCCTCCGACGCCAGGACACAGGTAGTTGTTGAGTCAACTGGTTTATCGCAGGGTTGGCATTGACATGCTAGCTCCTCCTGAGTGTGTGTGTGTGTGTGGTGATGACTGGTTTAAACAGGCAGAGCAGGTGGTGCTGACATGCTAGCTCCTCCTGAGTGTGTGTGTGTGGAGGCTGGTTTAACCTGTGGGTCTTGATTACTCTGATGCACCACAGGTGTGCAGCCTCACCCCCCAGAGTCTAACCAGCCTGACTCGGACCAGGAGAGTTTACCTGGTAACTTTGCTGTGATGATCAGGAAGTCTTCGAACAGCCAGATGTTTCCCTGGCTCTGGGGGAGGAGCAGCAGAGTGACAGCAGAGAACACTGCAACAGAACACAGAACACAGAACACATACTAGAGAACATGTACATTATACAGGCCGGGGGAAACACAGAAAGACGCTTCATCTACACACTGCACTGACAAACCAAACCTAAACCAAACCTAAACCAAACCTAAACCAGGCCACTGGTCGGGTGAAGACGTTTCGGTGTCATGGTTGGACAACACAGATGGGAGGCGTTTCAGATCACTACTCAGTGATCTGAGTAGTGATCTACTCTTTTGACCTCTGTCCATCATCTTCTCCTCTTTCTCCTCCTTCACATCACTCTCTCGCAACTCTTTCGCCGTAGGCCCAGACAATAGGCGGAGTTTGACCGGTCTAGAGACACCGCCACCGGCCAGCGACTCCCTACAGGACACGTGAACGTGTGGATACCACGCAACTAGGAGCTCAGATGGGGGGGCGATGAGTGAACGCTACTCACGTGGCCTCTTGGCGGTCCTCCAGGGTAACGTGTCGGGCACGTAGCCCTCCATCCTGGCCAGCAGCGTCAGGTGGAGCTGCGGGCCGTAGGGTAGCCAGACGAGGGCCTCGCCACCGGGGCCCGTCCTGGCGCCGGTGGCGAGGGTGTGGTCGGCGTACGCGTCCAGCGACGCTCCCTCCAGGGGCCGACGGGTCGCCAGGTCCCGCACCAGGACCTTCAGGGCAAACTGGGCTTCTGGAAGGCCACGGAGCGAACCAGCGAAGGAGGTTTGGTCAGACTATGGTCTTCATTACGTGTGAAGCGGTGAGACACAATAAACCATAAAACATCACGCTTGTTTCACGTTGTTGTTCGCCCTCCATATTCAAACAGCTGTACTCCACGTGTCTTTTTGTGTTGTTTGATACGAAAAACAGATTTATTTCTTTTTTTAAAGAAGCGTGTATTGCAGAAGAACATTTGATTTTATGATTATTGTTGTATTATTGTATTTACATACATATACATTCATACATTCATACATACATACATTCATTCATACATACATTCATTCATACATACATTCATACATACATACATACATACATTCATACATATATACATACATACACATATACATCAACCCTACAACCCTTATTATTATTATTATTATTATCATCATTATTATTATTATTATCATCATTATTGTTATTGTTTTTATTATGTTATTATTGTATTATTAGGCCTGTTGTAGGCGCATTATGTCATGGTACAAAAGGCTTAGGCCTACTGTACACACAACCCATCAGCCCTGCATCTCAAATCTGCATTTCAAATGATCGTTTTCATATTTTCCACGGGCCCCTAGCTTTGTGTCTCGCCTACCTGGCTGGGGTTGAGCTTCGGACTCCGGGCTCCCGTGGACCGGGCTCCCGTGCACCGGGCTCCGGTGGACCGGGTAGGTCGTGTCGGTAGTGATCCTAGCGACGGCATTGTCCTCGGAGGGCGAGGGCAGACTGGCGCTCACCGGACCCGGGTCGCGGCAGAGGATCCCGGTCCAAAGCACCGACGACAGCAACAGCAACAGTAGCAGGCGGTGGTGGTGGTGGTGCTGGTGGTGGTGGTGCTGGTGGTGCTGCTGGTGGTGGTGGCGTTCCGCAGGCATGACGCGAGCGAACCGACACCCAGAGACATAACGGCGTGAACGCGAACGGGAGGGGAGACGGAGGATGGAGACGGAGGATCGAGACGGAGGATGGACACGGAGGATGGACACGGAGGATGGAGACGGAGGACGTCTCGCTGCAGGTGGTAGACTAGGTACGGCCTCTATGGGAGGTCTTTTGTTGTGAAGGCCTACACTGCTCACGTGATTTTCCGGGAGGGGCGAGGCGGGGCGCAGCTGGTGCTGAGGCTGGGCGGGTGGGGCGGAAGATGCTGTGACGTCACGCTAGACAAGGGCGATTGATGAAACCGAGACGCGTCGATACTTAACGTGTGAAACACTGTGATTTAGTAGAAATGGTATGCTTGTTTTGTATTTTTTTAATTTGCGTAATACAAAATACTAAAATAATT